>JARHVA010004519.1:140000-177500 GCA_037957365.1 Torreya grandis | reverse complement strand
TTATTAACTATAAATATTATTTTAAAATATAAATTTTAAGTATGAAAATGAACTCTACTTAAGCCATGCTTATTCAAGTTCAAATAAATTAATAAGTTTAAATCTGAAAATAAAGCTTCTAATAAAACAAGGAACACAATATTTATATAAACTAAAAGTCAAATCAAGATTTCTATAATGTAATTTTGCAACACTAAAAAAAACATAAACATTGTTTATATCCTCAATTCAAATTAGTTTATTCAAACTATGTGAATAGTGAAATATATTAAAAATGGAATCCAAAGGAACAGAATTCATTATAAATAAATGTAGGTAAAACTATATGTGTAAAAAATATTGGGTTATGAAGATCCCACTAAAGTTGAACTCTATATATTTATAACATGTAGGGAGAGTTTCAATGCATCATTTTCATATACTCGTAATGTCGTAAATATTATGATTTTCAATAGAAACATTGTGTCACGTTGATTATAGTGGCATATAATAAAATCCATAGTAATTATTTTTCTATAGATGATGCATTCGAAGTGGATTGACTTGAATAATAGGATTCATAAATCTGGTAGGTCACTTAATTCACTTATATAAAATAAGTAGTTATTTACTTTAAGTAATATGAAATGTTAGCATCATTCTAGTTATTATGTATATCAAATTCATGATGATTAAGCATATCAACATCATTAATATGAATATTATTGTAGTGATGTAGCTATAACAAAATTTTACATTTATAGATTTATTAAAAGTGGTACAAAGATTATTTTCATCTAAAACTTCATCATCCAAAAATAAATCATTTTTCATAAATTCTAAAGTCAAAATGTCATATGTTGTAGGAATTTTTCTTACTTTCCCAATATTAAACTATTTTTTCAATAGGATAACTAATGGATACAATAATTTTCTTAAAATATTTGTATAAAATAAGTTCAATCCAACATAACAATGCATACATAGTAAAATATATTGAAGCAATTTCAAAGAATTTGTAGAAGATAAGAAAAATAGCTAACATATATTAATTTTTACATTTTTCACTATGATTATTTGTAATTTCTCCCATGTCTTTTAGTGAAATATTGATGTCATCTTTTCTTCATTGGTATTCACAAACACAATCAAAAATTGAGTTAGGGTTACTCTCTGTTGGCCACACTTTGTGACTCTCTATGGTAGTTTCATTACATTTTTGAATGAGTCTTATTCTAGTTGATTGGATCCAAGCATGCTTACAAAAATAAATTTCAAACTTATCAATATCTTAGTACTTGATCAATTCCATGATCAATTATTTGTAAGTGCACAAAATTTTCACTAAAAAGTGTTCATTAAAAATAATAATTAAATATTTAATAAATGTCTGAAGGAAGTTAATGATTAGGAAAATATAATTTTTGACTATTTATAATTTTATAAACCTCCAATGGTCAAATAAAATAGGATGTAAGTTTTATACAAATGAACTTAGATATATAATAGATTTTTAAAGTCTTTTGTGCTCAAAATAAAATTATGAATCCATCAAAAATGCATTATTATATTCGTACATGGACATATAGGTCTTTACAAAAAGGATAAGGGTTATTTTAAGGTGTATAATAGTGTTTTTCGCTACCCTTGATTAAAATTCAAATTATGGGAATATTAGGTAATTAATTTATCATGTAATTGTGTAGTGATATTTTCAATCTATTCTTTTTGTCAATATTTCTTAAAGTGAGCCATCTTAAACTTGAGACACTTTAGATTACAATGACAAGGTTGAACTTAGTTTTATCATAAGAATAAGTATATTTATTTAAGTTTGGGAGAAAATAGTTTAATTTAATTCACCTTACCTTGCTTTTGAAATAATTTATTGTTATTTGGAACATATGAAGTGGTATCAAAGTTTTATTCATTTTTGTACATTTATATACTACCAAAATTCCAATGGAAATTTACACAATAAAAAATTAAAATTACTTGATCAAAGAGGAGATGAAGAGAGTTACTTGATGATATATTTAAATAGGTTTGGAAATATATTTGTTCATTAAGAAAATAACCAGATCAACCATCTTAGGAAGAGGAGTATGAAACATTTTGGGGAAAATTTTACTGAGATCCACTAGATGAGGAGAAAAAATAGAAAGGAGATGAGGATAATGATAAAGGAAGATTATATCACCCTTATTTTAACCTTAAAATTAATATGACATGATATGAATTCATAAGTATGATGGTTGATCAAGATTAACTTAACCTTTAGGGTACAAAGGATCAAGAATCATGAGGATAAATTGAATGTATCTCTATAAAATTTAGATAGTGTTGCCCACACTTGGGGAGAGATGGGTTTTTAAAAAATCTAGTGGTGGAATTTTGAAAAAAAAAAAATTATGAATAAGAGATCTGACTATAAATTTGATGAACCATATGATACTCAATTGATGTAATTTATTTAGAATGATATGTCATTGGAAGATTATAAGTTAAAAAATCTAGTTTTTGAGTCTAATTCAAATATTTATTCAAATCTAGTTCATAAGATATATATTTATATGTGGGACAATATTTGAACCTAGGTAACAGAATTTGAAATGGAATATTTTTAATGGTACACTATTACATCTATAAAAGAATATAAACATATTTATTCCCTATAATATAAAATGGTATAACCTATTGTTAGTAAATATTTTACTTATGATTTAGCTATTTTACTTAGGATAATGAAGCTAAAGACACTAGTCATGATTTCCCCCCTACACCCTTATTATAAGTGCATGTCATAGGTTTTATTATCCATGTAGTAAATATCATCTTTGTAATCCATTTTTTTATAATAGAGGATGTGTGCATTTATTATATAAGGGTATATCCATAAAATGAGGAAGCCCCTAGAACCCTACTTTAGGGGTGAATATGAAGATATATATCCTGTAATGGTAAAAATGAGTGAATCATCTATATAACATTTTGAAAATTTAGGATTGAATCATTTATATTCATTCAATTTATTTTCTGGCATCAATAAAACACAAGTTTTAGTTATGGTCGATCTTTGACATATACTTAATCTTTTAGATAAGAAACAAGTCCAATGTTTATCCCTCTATTTAAACACTTCTGAAGCAATTCCCATTTGGGTTCTAGTTCACTAAAATATTAAATGTGTTGTATTAGTCCATAATTTAGATCTTTTAGTTATACATTATGTCTTTAAATTTAAAATATATGTGGTGGATATTGGGGGTGTCTATGTTGTTTTAGGTTTTGATGGTTATACTCACTTAGAACTTACTCTACCAATCATCAAGTGATATTCTTGGCATTCAATCAAGGGGACCATGAATATACAATCAATTCCTTTCCCCTAATGGAAACTAAATTTATTGAATGTAGTCAAATATTTTATTTTTTAAGGGACATTTTAGATTTATGGATCGCCTTCATAATATGTATTTGGAGTATTTTACCACATAAGAACACTATCTAAGGATTTTAGATTATTTGGAAAAATATGAGGTAACTTTCCAAATAAATACTAATAATGATTTCACTAGATATGAATTTAGATCACATTATTGAGCTTGACCCTATAAAGGGGTATATATTGGTATACCCTAATAAATATGAGAAATTTAAAATTTTATATATAGATAAATTAATCATTTAATCTTATAGGTTGTAATCATCATCCTCCATAAGAGACCAAGTTTTGCTCCTCTGGTGATATATAGGAAGAAGGTTGGGTCAAATAGGCCTTGTATTGATTACAAATCCTTTAAAAAACCATAATAAAAAAAAAAATTCCAATGTCGATAGGTTATTGTCTACAAAATGATTTTCATGGAGGAAAGTATTTCTAAAAATTAGATCTCAGATCAATATATTATCATATTCTAATTTAGATTCAAGATTAGGATAAGATGTGCTTTAGAACATATATGGGAAATTACCAATTTAGGGTTATGCATTTTCCTCTCAACAATTCTCCATTCACATTGCCAACATTATTGAATAAGGTCTTCAAAAACTTCTTATGTATGGTTTTTATTTTATTTTTTATGAAATTATGTTTTATAGTAATTCATTGGAATCCCATCTTGAGAATTTGGATTATATGTTGGATATACTATCCAAGGAAAATTTATATGACAAATCATATAGATGTGAATTCATAAAGGCATCCTTGGAACAAATTTGTCAATTAATTTATATTTATGGGTTCTACACTAAACTTGAAAAGTTAAAGGCCATATGTGGTTAGAAAGTACATTTCTTATTAAAATTCATGGTTTGTTGGGTTTGGTAGAATTTAAAAAAATATTTTTGAGGAGCTTCTCAAAAATAAGTTATCCTTAACTGACCTCAATAGGAATGATTCATTCAATTGGACTATAGAAGCACAAAAATATTTTAGGGATATAAAAAATGCTTTAGTTTGTATTATAGTTTTATCAACCCTAATTTTTCAAAGTAATTTTTTATTTAATGTGATGTAGTTGGATATAAACTAAGTGTAATTTTATCGTAAGATGACCATATGATTTACTTAATAGGAACTAAATTTATTTAAAATGATCAAATAATGTCCATATATAGTAATGAGATACTTAGCATCTTACATGTAGTTATAAGACAACATCAGTTTGTATTAAGGATAATTTTTTTAATTGACATTGACCACCTTAATCTTCATCACCTATTAACTCAAGAGACATTAAAAATGAGAAAAATAAATGGATCTATATCCTTCAATCCTATGACATTGAGGTCCTTTACAAGAAAGGTAAGGTGTGGTGGCAAGTGACTTGTCTCACTAGGACAACTTTCCAATATTTCAATAGAAGTCCATCAGCTAAACCTTGTTGGACATAAGACCTTATATAGGACTACTTAAGTCACCATGCTTAAAATAAAATAATTAAACAAAATGAATATGTGAGGAAAGGTAGTGTTTGGTTGGTTATTAATGGAAACATTATTGTCATAGGACACATTTACTTTAGGGGTAACTATAGATTTTTTTGAAAGGCACTAGAGAATGGCCATGTGTCACTATCTACAGGCCATGTGGGGTTCTATATAACATATAGGAATATCAAATGTAATATCTTTTAAAAAGTTAATTAAGACAAACATTATAAGTTTTTAATTTATTATGACATTTTGAAATGGAATAATGGGGAGATTATTTATTTTTAGGCCTTCTATAACTAAATTTGGTCCCACACAAAAAGTGGGAAATTATGCCAATAGACTTTATCATAAGTCTTCCTACTCTAATGGTAAATATATTTTTGTTTGGTGGTAGATATATTGATAAATCATGCCCATTTCATCCTAAAAGTAAATTCAAGGAAATTTTTTCCAAAGGTTGTAAAATTGTATTTTTAACATTTGTTCAAGCTACATGGGATCCATAAACAAACTATCTATGATCAAGATAATTTTTTTAATCATTTCTAGTTGGATCTATTTTGAAATGGAGGTGATACATTTATAATGAGAACATCATATCACTCACAAACATATGGGGAAATGAAAGTGGGGAACAATTTCTTTGAATGGAATCTAAGAATTTATGTAGGGTATAAGAATTGAAAGTAGGTACAATAACTACATTTGGTTGTGTATAGGTACAAGACCATATACAAAAACAATATGAAAAATTCACCTTTAAATTAAATGTTCTGTTATGAAGAATCATCACCATTATATTGGGTAAGTCATATGGGAAAGGTCCAAACAACATAAGAAGTTTTTGAAAAACTACAAATTGTTCTATTTCTATTTAGAGATAATTTGACAAAAAGGGCTAATAAGATAAAGTAACAAGCAAAACAAAATTAGACAAAAAACAGTTATAAGATTGGGATAGATGGGGTTTTTTATGGTTGTATCTTAATAAACAAAATAAATTAAAGGTTTCATGCAATCAAAATTTACTAACAAAGTATCATTGGCCATTGTAGGTGCATACAAATATTGGGGAAGTTTCATACACATTGGATATCCCAAATAATGGGATCTTGCATGATGTGTTTCATGTTTCATGTCTAAATAAGAAAGTAGTGGTGAATGTGGTGTCATAGATAAAAACACCAATGAATTAAGAAAAAGGAAATATTTTCTTACATATAGAATGCATCGGGGAGGAACTCAGGAAGTTTCAAAATATGGTTGTTTTCATGTTCAAAGTGAACTAGAAGGTGATACCCATTGATGACATAACTTTGGAATCATAGGAGTTATATCCATGCATATAGGTTTGAAAGGGAACTTAAAATAATAAAAATAAAAATAAAATTCCTTATGCGGTTGAAAATGGGAACGCTATGTTGAAGTTAAAAATATTTAATAAATAAATAAAATTCCTAGTTTGATTATAAATGGTAAAGATGAAGACAATGATGTTAGAGAATCTACCCAAAATGTAATGGATTCCTCAGTAGTTTATAATATTTTTAGTTCTCATTATTTTAATATGTGAATTCATGGTATGTTTTAGGTTAGATAAAACTTTCATCTATTAGGTAGAGGTCTTGGGTTCCATTCTCCTAATGAAATTTTTTACACTTTTATAATTTGACTATCTTTGAGGTCAAATATCTTTATGTGGGAGGGCATGTTGCATACATAAACACAACATATATGAATAGAGATATTTTATTTACATAATTCATGGAGATATTTTATTTCCATAAATTTTTTCATATGTACATATCAATGAAAGAAAATTTCTTTTACTTTAGGTAATAGAATCTTAATAGTAATATACAATAGTGTGACTTGAGCTTACTGGACCAAGTCATATTAGGTTTACATTCTTAAAATTAATCTTCCTATGTGATGCACCTTAAAATTTTATATGTCATGATATGCTATTTATAATCCTCCCCTAGACTATTTGTCACAACAAATACTTAATTTTTGGCCTCAAGATACTAATGCAGTCCTAGACACTAGTGGAGTGTGCTAGTGTTCATCTTAGTGCCAGTGTCCAACTGTCACTTTCAAACTTGTTATGGGTCCTTACACTTCCTTGAGTCTCTTATTATGATTTGGTCTTTATTTTTGGCCTTGTCAACTACTGAATAAGGGTCTCGCATTCAAATTAAATTTTCTTCTATATAAAGAGATTCATTAGGCATTTTACGACTAGAAATTACTACTTTGGCAATAATTACATAATAATCAATTAATAGTATATCTCAACACTCTACATATTGCTCACCAAGACACATAGACATGTATGTTTGATAAAATAAAGACCAAAGTAAAATTAATTTTAACATTATGTGTGCATTGATTATGCACATTACCTAAGGCAAAATTACATGTGATATAAGAACCATATCTTTGGGGTTAATGTAAGTAATAACCAGGACAAGAGGAATTCTATCCCACACGATCGTAACATCTCACAATCCATCTTTTTCCTTCATTTTAACTTTATAATTTTTTATGCGTTGCGATTTATTTTTAACTTTCTAAAGTTTAAACATTAAAATAAAAATATGAAATGTATTTAGAGATTTAAAAAAAATTGAAAAAGCTATTTTCTAGGTTTATGATTGGTTCAATGTCTATAACAAGATGCATTTTATTGGGAAAGTTAAAACATTTTATATTAAGAAAAAGTCAAAAATAAATATCTTCTCCATCAATCAAATTATCTACATTGAAATGGTTTTCATAGAAAATTTCCATTATTTTATTATTAGACGATATTAATAAAAAATAAAACATGTACAAAAAATTAAAATACATTGATTGTATTTGACATGCATATCTTGGGATCTTAAATTCTACATGGTTGTTCGCTAGTTATTTGTTGTCTATCTTTCTCTTTTTTTGTTAATATAATGGAAACAATGCCTTCGAATAGTATGCTTTGACTTAAAAACATTTTAATACATCGTATTATGCATAAATTTATTGCCAAATGGAAATGATGATAAAATATATAGGAGCAAAAATCCAAGTGCTCACATGGATGGATTTTATCAAACAATCCATCCTCCTTTTTCACACCAAGTTGATCATCAATCCTAACCACATATTTGCCTTGGCTTCATTGGGAAACTCCAATATATGGGTGTGGATGAATTTTCATTATTTACTAGTTTTTGTTGTACCCATTTTTTTTGCATTTATAAATAATATATTTAATTTTATATTATATCCCCAAAAATTTCCATTATGTGACAGTGCCCATGGAAATAACATGTTACAATTTGGGGTATTGTATCTTTCATTAGCTATTAATTATGTGGTTATTTCATGTTTAGTCTCAATGTACAATGTTTTCATCCCTTGATAAAGTTATTGGACATTTGCATGGTTAAGAGCATCAAATTGGAATTACTCATAACTATGAAAAAATTATTAAATTCTCTTTTTCATTAGCATTGCTTTCTTATTCTTGGTGACTAGATGGGAAAAACATATTGAAAAGACTCTTTTTGGATATGAAATATTATGATTATTATTTATTCCCACCTTAAATCCCATTTTATATATGTTAGTGTCTCCAAAATTAATGTGAATAACAAATCTATTTAGGTAATTAACGTGTTGGGTTGTTGGTGGGGAAATGCTTGTGTGTGGAAAAAAATGGTATGTTTTAAACCACTACATATATATTGTGGTGATTATTAGGTCACTATAGAAAACTTGATTATTTTAAAAATAAGAATACATCAAAAGTGTAGACATTACTCCATATATGTAGAAACATCATGATAATATTATTACAGTGCATTTTTTAGGTTAGATTTCCTACTCCCAACTGATTAAGAAAATATCTGGATCACTCTAGTGTTGATTTCATTTGTCCATCCCACACTAAGAGTCTCTACACCATATGCACCCATACTATTTAATATCATCCTAAGACATATCAAACACTATCACTTCCATTTTCAAACAAGGGTACATACAACTAAATGACCTTAGACATTGGCAAAGGTACATAAAAATGAGTACCCTCAAACATTTCCATTGTTTATTGTAATACTTGGTTAACCAACAAGGCCAATATGATGATAAATAAAACTCAGTGCCATCTTAAGAAAAAGTAGTTATTTTCATAATTAATTATACATATAACAAATGTCAAACTGATTAGTGCCTATTTGTTTTAAGGCATTTAGGGCTAATGGGTTATTAGATCTCACCTATTTATGATGAACATTCTAAAGTAGAAGCTTCCTATGCACATAAAAACCAACTATTAAAGAGAATCCCCTCCTCTAATTCCTCATTTTTGGTGATGACCTTTGCACATCAATCCCATTTATAGCCAACATATCAACCCAATATCAATAACTCTCCACCTATTATTTTTGTTGATTTATGCAAGTATTTTTTTAAAAAAACATAAATGTATAGATTTGAATTGACCCAATCATTTAAAAATGGTTGGATCTATTATTTGAGTACCCACATTGATACCCAAACCATGAAAAAAATAATTCATCTCTATTTTTATATGGTAACTATTCACAAACAATGATGAAAGCAAATGTATTAGTTTTCTCTCTTATATGCCACTATATACATACAAATAAGTAAAGAGGCTTATCAACAATCTTAACTCAAACTATGAGATAATTCTTTTTGGGTGTTAACTACATGTTATTTTATTTTTTTGGGTGAAAGATATATTCATGTTCAATCAATAAGGATTTTTCCCTTTTCCTTTTTTTTGTCTTAGCATTTTGAAATCTTTCCTATCTATCATTGAATTATTTGCTCCTCATTTTATATACTCAGATGCAAGCCTTCACAATTATGTTTCTTCTACTATTTTGTATTGTTTCAATCTCTTGGACTAATCTTCTCATTATTTGATAAACCCCAATAATATTATGTAAATTAGAACCAAAATGCAAACATGGACACTAGGATTTATAATGCACATTAATATAACACACCATTTGCTAAATTTAGCAGGAAAACAAAGTGGCATATATTCACATTTTACTTAATTAAAATTGATATTTATTCATTATCATGCACTTGAAAATTAGGGAAATAAGACAATGGGATTTTTATTTTAGTCTTGTCCTAGATTAAAGTCTTGTTTGGAGTCAAAACTTGGTATAAAAAAACAATCCAAACTAAACACATAGTCCAAATTTTACTTTAAACAAAGAGGCATTATACTACCCCCGTGAGATCATCAATTTGCCTTGTTCAAAATTTCATCAAAAGCTTGAGAGTCATATCATCCACTTTGGCACAGTTATGCTACCCAATTGAGTCTAGACTTTTACCAAAGTTGTTTAAATCCTTCACTTATAATCTAAATTCAAAATTGAACCTTTATAAGTTCATAGTGTTTAGGGTTTGCCATTTTCACTAAATTTGATGGAAATTATTTTTAATTTCCAATTTGGGTTGAAGGTTGTTGAAGACTCATAATAATTTTCAGCACTTGATAGACTTAAGCCATTTTGTGTTAAACACTTGTAATTTAAGTCTATGAAACACAACATTTTGAGTTAAGAAAATTAGTGTTATGCTTTCAAAATTGTAGAAAAATGTCTTAGCCTTAGAGAGTTTTTGAAACAAACCTTTTTGTCACACCTTTTGAGTAGTACAGTGTCATTATGTTGCCCAAAACATTTTGAATATTATTTCATATACCCTCTTGCATAGAGTTCCAAATTTATTCCTACATTTTTAGACCAATCCAAGTGTACTTTTGTGATCTTTTATCTAAAATAGTTATCTTGTTCACTTTTGTCTAGTTTGATTATCAAAAGAACCAAGTTTTATACCATTTTTTTTGAGAAAATAAACTATTTCTAAAGTGCCTTTTGTTTCATATCTTATACCTAGTGGATCAAGTTCATGTCCAAGAATCAAATGCCTAGTGTTTATTAGAAGTGTTTCAAATCCGTTAGATTAAAACTTTAATCTATTTCAAAGTGTAGATTTTAACGTCATTTGGCTAAGAGTCCTAGTTCATGCCTTGTTTGAGCCTAGATTTTGACACTGCATTTGGCCAAAAGACCTAGCAACTTTTAAATTCCTAGATTAGACTAATTTGAAACACTTCAACCTTAGAGTTTGGCATTTTAATTTTTGGTCCATTTACTTGATTACCTTTTTGTGAATGGTGAAATGCTAGATACTTTACACTAGTTTGTTTCATCAAAAATCTTTGCAAAAACCTTTTGATCCTTTTGATGAAACTAGATCAAGTTGGAACATCATCTGTTTAGACATTGACCTTTTTAGATTTTTTAGAAATCTTTGACCTTTTATCACAAATTACTGACTATGGATCCCAACATGTATTCCTACACTTGTAGTGGACTCATGTATTCAGGGATTAGTAGTGTAGTTACATAGGAAGAAATGGTGCAAGACCCCTATGCCGATAATATTGTTTATGAGATAGAATCTTATCCCTCTTATAATAATCAATCAGGGGAACAAATCCAAGATACTTTGGCTAAATATCTAGTTATCACACTACCTTATTCAGAACAAGACCAAGAAAAAACTACATAATACCTAGCTACAATACCAATAATGGATGAGCCAGTTCTTCAACAATCATATTCTAATAATACAGCTTTCATGTATGATCCATTTTTTAGTGACATTTGTTAGAGAACAAAGATAAGATTTTGGTTAGAGCCATAGAGGTAGGGGGCCAATTTTTCATCATAATTTCCACATGAAAATTTACCAAGTCTCATAAGAATGCCCCATAATATCATTTACGATCAACATGCTTCTTCTAGCAATCCTATGGCTCGAGTCCAAACAATGTACTAAGATCCTATTATATCTAATCAAGGCAAAAACATCATGGAAGATAAATTTAACCAAATGTAGATAGCATATCAAACTTACCTAAATCTAGCACATGATTTCAATCAGATGAACATGGTGAGTAAGCCTCTTATTGACTTAGTTCCTTCACTAGGAGTGTTGATAGAGTTAACTGGACAAGAGAATTTGAGTTTCAACCCATTCATAAAAATTGCTTAAATAGATAACTTGATGCATATGCCTATTATTGAAGAGGTGTCTTCAGACTCTATATAGAATAGTGAGCCAAATATAGTGGATAATGTGTAAACAACATCCAATCTTGATCAAAGTGGCACTAATGCATAAACAACTAACCAACAACATGTCCCTGTAGCTATTCCTGTGAGTGGATCATCATATTAGGTAATAGAAGTTTCTAAACCCCAACCTCAACTGGATGCTTTCTCAAGTATACAACTTATGGGACTAAGTAATCAAATAGCTACCAATGTCACACCTCAATGATAGAATGTGACAAATCCTACTCCTCCTCAACAAGTAATGAGTAGTATTCCACAAAAGTAGGCATAATATAGTGTATTAATGCAATAGAGAAAAAATACATTGCCACCTCAATCAGGGGAAATAAATGTTACACCTCACCAAGTAATGACAAACATACCTCTTCAGTCATAGACTAATATGCTAATCTAAAACCAAGCAATGACTAGTCAATAATGTACAAATATTAGTCAGTGATAGATGCCAAATTTGCAGCCTACTTTCACTTCCTCATAGGGATTCATGTAATAAGGAGGTCCCCATGTTTCTCAAGTACCTAATAGAAAACTGTTAGTTTAAAATGTGCCACAAAATTAGAAGTTCTAACTCAACAGGAAGGTTTGATTATTCAACAACATGCCCCTTTTCAACCACAATAGACACAATATAGTTATATCCCTCTATCCCAACCATAAAATCTTCCAAGTTAAACCTTTATCTCTAACCCAAACTGAAATATCATGTAACCAATTATGCAATTACAAGTACATCGTAATCCACATATGTGTATTTTTGGTCTATTCCCCAACCAAACCAATGTACCCCAATAGGTATCTCCATCATACTTTGGTTAAAGTGTCCCACTTGTGACCTCCCAACCATCTATCCAAACCAATATTCTCCCTCAAATCAATGTTCCTTCCAATTTCATATCCCAAGAATTTTAATAGATGAAGGATGCAATTGCTACCATTCAAGCTGGTAAGTAGATTAAAAAGTTCAAATTGGATGATATGTGTTCCTACCCATTCAACATGGAGTATTTTAAGATACCATTTCCTCTAGGATACGAACCATCAAAATTTGATAAATACAAAGGGAAAGGTGACACTAAGGCTCATTTGATCAAATTATTTATCGTATGTCAACTAGTTGCATATAGTGACATATACCTTTTGTTGTTGTTTCCAAGGAGTTTGGTTATACAAGCCTTGGAGTGGTTTTTAAAACTTCCCAAAAATTTAGTAGCATATTTTGATGATCTTTATGATACATTTGTGCAACACTTTTCTTATAATCTTGAGCATGAGATTTCATTAGTGGACTTAACACAAGAAAAGAAAAAAGCTGGTGAGAGTTTTACAAGTTATTTATATCAATGGATAGCCCTTGCAAGCCATTTCACTTAGTTTACAAGATAAACAATTAGTCATTATGTTCACTAAAAAATATTCACAGTGAGATAGCTTATCATTTGGAACTACAATGTGCACATACATTCAAAGAGATCATTGATAAAGGTTTGTTGATTAAGTGGGCACTCATCAATAAAGGAGTTATCAAGATTAATTCAAATAATCAAAATCAAGGTACCAATAAAAGAAATAACCAACATAAACATCCCATTCAAGCACCAACATCAAAACCAACATAGGCCAATAGCCACAAAATACTGAAGCAATTCAATCACAATAGGAATGTTATGGGAAATGGAGTAACCAAATCTTGTCATGTTCAAACATTGTAATCATCACTTGCACCACCTTTTTAGCTTACTCCTACCCAAAAACCTCTCCAACCAATGTTGCAAGCATAACAACCAAGACCTGCACAACAAATAAAATAGCTGTTACCATTTAAAACCCCTCTTCCTAGAAGAACTATACCTATACATCATATCTTTAGTGACCTAGGAGAACCTATTAAGTCTATATTTTGTAAGCTTGCTATCACTAATATGATTATTTGGCCTATACCAAAGCATTATCTAGAAGGAATTCCTTATCCTGATTGGTATCATGAAAATAAATTCTATGACTATCATCAGGTGAATGGGCATAATCTATGAAGATGTGTCCAAATCAAGCATTTAAATAAGAATATGTTAGAGAATGGGGAGATAACATTAGATAATGGTGCTTCCACTTCCAATAAAACTCTTTGGATTTATTAAAACCCATTTCCTTGACATAACAATCATTAGTAGTAAAATAATCAACAACAACAACAACAACTAGTGTAGCATCAAAATCAAAGGCTGAACCAGTAAAATCAACAAAATCAATAGTATAACCCAACACGATAGAATAATGGAAAAAACCAAGGTCATAATGGTAAAAACAAATAAACCTACCATGTAGTTACACATGACTACAATAGGGTTGTAGGTCATATTATAGGGGGTAGCATTAATACCATCTCTATTAATCCTAGACCAAACCCTAATCACCCTAGACCATTGCTAAACAACAACATTCAACCAAATTACATAGATAATCCATCTTTGACCTAGGAATGCATACATGCAAACCAAAAAACTAGGACTTCCTCTTTTAGACCTTATATTAATAACTTGTCCTTACTATGTGACCACATGTGAATACACTGGTAATTGAGACTTGTCTTGTCTGGTCCCACACCATTCCCAATATTGATTAGCAATAATGGTCTAGTATTTAATCCCGATTGTGTAATCATAACTTAGAGGTCAAATATTACAATCTTAGGCTCATAACCATCTACCACTTTGCCTGTCATTCAACCAACTATTTAGCCTTAGAATAAACCATTCACTATTGGCCAAGATAAGAAATTTGATATTGTGGAACAATTTTAGAAGACATCGGCATAAATTTTTATTTTAGATTTGATGCAAATGTCAATAATCCACAATAACATCTTGAATGAGTTTTTGACCTAATCCACTATTGATAGTGACATATCCCCTAATAAATTCAATCTTTGGTTGGACACCTAGCTCCATCCCAATAAGTCACATTAAACCAAAGTGATATGTCTTCCCTTGGCCCATTCCATAATAATCCATTATACATAGAAGTTTATATAAGATGGCATAAAGTGAAATGTGTCCTTATAGATAATGGATCTAGCCTCAACATAATGTCTCTAAAGCTCATCAAGCTTCTTGGGTACACAATGGTAGATATTCAACCAAAAAAATAACCATTAAAGCCTATGATAATCAAGAAAGAAAATCACAAGGCACCATTAGTTTTCTAGTTATCTTTGGGCCTTTGACCCATGATACACTTTACCATGTGATTGATCTTAAGTTATCATACAATATGCTTCTAGGTAGGCCTTGGTTACATGAGATTCATGTGGTCCCATCAATGCTGCACCAATGTATCAAGTTTTCCCACTCAGGGATGAAAGTGGATATTCTAGCAGATTTACACCCATATGAACACTGCAAACATCTGGAGGCTAAATTTCAAAGATATAATTATTAGTACAACATGAATCCAAGTTCCAAACATGATAAAGGAAAGGCTATACTTGTTGATCCTTCACTAGATAATTGCATAGATCCTAATACCTTGGATTCTCTTTCCCACATGCCACCTCCTGAAGCTTCTAATCATTTCACTATTTTATATAATAGATCAAGAGAATATGTGACCCATGATACATTTCAAATTTAAAATCTTCCTTAGAATCCAAAAACCTTTGGGTGACCTAAAGTCATCCCATATATGCATTGGTAACAAAAGAAAGAAGATAAGAGACCTATCATATTTGTACCATGATTTATCTTAGGACATAACCCTCTTAAAGGGGATGAATCATGGTTATATAATGATAACCAATATGATTGTTATAAAAATGAAAAGTATCCTATTCCCAATAGGATCATGGAGCATCATAATTATGAAGGAAGAGGCCTCAGACCAAATCAATAAGGAACTAACGATCTAATTTCCATGACTAAGTATGAAAGACCTTATGGGCTTGGATTTAAACTACCTGAGGGTGACCCCACATATCTTATTCAAACTCCATCACTGATGATTAGTGATGATGATGTTGACAATGAAGTAGAGTCTGATCATGGCTTCACCTCTGATAATCTAGCTAAAACCAATCTTTTGATAATAATTCCATTTGTACGCTTACCCTGACCATTCATTACAACCCATTACCATTATATTATCCCTAACTGATAGATTGGGACCAACAAGAATCTAGTCTACTAATTGATGAGTTCTAGAATGATGAGGCATTCTATGACTTTTTAGGCCTTAGAAACAACATTTTGTTGGGAGATCACAAATCAAGATTCTTAATCACATTGGATCCTATAGCCTATTTTAGAGAGCGAGTGAACACCCTTAGCCAAAAATAAATTAGTAAAACATTGAGGTCCCAAAGTGAAAATGTCTTTGAGGTGCTTTCCAACCAGTGAAAAAGTAAGGATAAGGGCTAGTCTAGTGGTGAAAGCCTGTTTTAGGTGCCATTATATAGGGGTGTTCATTCTTCCTCAAATTTAGACCTATAGACCACCAAGGATGAAATTAACTATGGATCCAAGTTTAGATTTGAGAAACAATAAGTATTTGATCAAATTCTTCAAGATTTTTTGACTATTTTTGTCACATGGCTAGATCTCCCATTAAGGGACTTAGATTCATTATGCCTAGGAGAAGTTGAAGAGTAAGTCCTAACGGATGACCTTGACGTAATTCAATAGTTCAATTCATTACCCACTATCCTAGAAGATAGTTCAACCCTTCCATTCAAAGATATAATAGAGGTAAATATTGATACTCCATCAGACCTAAAATGGATAAAATTAGGAGTGTCCTTCACTGAGGAGTAACATGATGTCTTTATAGATCTATTGAGAGAATTTGTAGATATCTTTGCATGGGCCTATTCTGACATGCTAGGTTTAGACCCCACCTTGGTTCTACACCACCTTATGGTTAATCCTAATGTGAAATAGGTAAAACAAAAGATACATAGGATGCATCCTTGCATTTTTGTATTGGTAAATAAAAATTTCAAAAAACTCTTAGAAGCAAGATGTATCTAATCCAATGACTACTCAAAATGGATCGGTAATGTGGTACATGTTAGTAAAAAGCCTAAAAGGATTAAAATTTTTACAAATTTTTGAGATATCAACAAATATTATGCTAAAAATGATTTTCCCTTGCATAATGTCGACATGATTGTCAACTCCATGGATAGTTATGCAAAGATTTCACTCATGGATGGCTTTTTAAGATATAACCAAATCAAAATAACACTAGAAGGCCAACATAAAACAACATTCACCACTCCATGGGAAACATTTTGTTATCAGGTAATGATATTTGGCCTTAAGAATGCTATAGCTACATATCAATGGGCCATGACTACAATATTCCATGATATAATTCATGATATTGTTGAAGACTGTGTCGATGACATATTAGGAAAAATCAAAAACTAGGACCGACCATCCAGTAGTGCTATGTAAGATATTTGAAAGATTACAAGAGTACAAAGTCAGACTCAATCCAAAAAAATATGTGTTTGATGTAACTTCAAGCAAACTACTTGGCTTCATCATGTCTTATAGAGGTATTGAATTTGATCTGGCTAAAGTCCATGCTATAACTGAGATGCTACCACCAACCAATTTAAAATAACTTCATATTTTGTAGGGTAAGATCCAATCAATCTGGTACTTCACATCTCAATTAGTAGATAAGTTCCATCCATTTACACACATTTTGAAGAAAGGAGTTGCATTTCACTGGGATGATCACTGCCAAATAGCTTTTCAACAACTTAAAGACTATCTTGTTAATCCACCTGTTCTATTGCCTCCTATGCCAGGAAAGCCATTCTTGTTATACCTATCAGCTACCGACCATACTCTAGGGGCACTCTTGGCTCAACATGATTACAATTGAAAAAATCATTTTGTATACTACCTAATCCGTACCTTAGTTACATATGAACATAACTATGCACCTATTACAAAAGCTTGTCTAGCCTTGGTCTTCACAACTCAAAAATTATGCCATTACATGTTGAATAATAAGACCATGGTCATTTCAAAAGTAGATCCACTCAAGTATATACTATCTAAAATATATTTATAGGGTAGAATGGCTAAATGTATTATGCTTCTCAATGAGTTTGACATAGAGTATGTTAATCATAAGGCAATAAGGGACAAGTTCTTACAAATCAACTTGTTGAAGTACCTCTCAAAGACACATAGCCACTCACATTTTCATTTCCTAATAAATCCATAATGACCATCATTGAAAAACACCTTTAGGATCAACCTTGAAAGATGTATTTTGATGGTTTATTTACTACACATGGATCAGGGGTAGGCCTATTGTTTAGTACACCATAGGGGGATCTAATCCATAAATCATTTAGAATCAGCTTTCCTTGTACAAACAACATGGCTAAGTATGAAGAACTTGTTATAGGAATTTGACAAGTAGTGCATTATAATATATCTCATTTCTAAGTTTTGGGTGATTCCCAATTAATCATCAACTAGGTCACGGATCATTTTTAGACCAAAGATGATAAGTTGGTTCCATATAAAGCCATGGTTGACACTCTTAAGTAACAAATTATCAATATTCAATTTGATCACATACCAAGGGCTAGTAACAAAACTATAGATGTAGTGGCTACTATTGGCTCTATGATTTGACAAATTGATAAAGCTAGAAAGTATCAATTTCTCATTGAGAATTTGTCGGCACTAGCTCATGAACCTTCAAATGTTGCCATGATTTGTAATATTATTGGTCCTAATTCTATCTGGTGCTTAGACTTTTACAACTACCTTCATGACCAATTTATACCACCTAACCTATATTTAAAACAAACCAAGGCCTTTATCCATCATTCCACTCATTATACTCTACTTGGATCCACCCTTTATCATTGTATTTTGATGGAACTCTACTTCATTGTTTAACTTCAGTAGAATCTACACTATCATTAAGAGAAGTTCATGAAGGATTATGTGGAGATCATTCTAGTGGGGTGGTCCTATCCAAAAATCTATTGTGTACTAGTTATTATTGGCCTATAATGGACAGAGATTCCATTTCATATGTAAAGAAGTATGACAAATGTCAACAACATGCTAATCTAATTCATGCCCTAGCAAAAACTCTAAAACTGATGTTGACACCATGGCCATTTTATACATGGAGACTTGACCTCATTTGGAAGATTAACCCCACTTCATTTGATGGCCATAAACATATCCTTACCACCACTAAATATTTCACTAAGTGGGTTGAAGCTATACCCTTGACTTATGTGTTTGGAAATCAAATTTCCAAATTCATTTTCAACCATCTCTTTTGATGTAGAGAGATTAATGAAGTTACCTACATTTAGGTAACTAGATGAGGTCATGCATAACTTTTTAACTAGATACATCTAAGAGGCTATTCATTTATATAGAGATATCACCATTTATATCAATGCACAAACCATGACAAGAACCACAGGTCTCATGAATCATGGAAAATCATTATTTTGATACAAGTCCACTACACTAATTTATCCATATGTTCAAAAAAAATTTCCCACTATGGTAGGTAGGGGAACCCCAATTGAATCCATTGAGGATGTTTCAATGCACATTTAGGTAGAGTGTATTACAAAGAGGTTTTGGTAGATAACAAATCAAGCCAAGTAGGAAACAAAAGGAGTAATTTACATTGTATATCACATGATACAACAAAATGAGAACTTCAATTGGCTTGAATTTATCACATCTGAGTTTACCACTAATTTCAATAAGGTACTTTAAATTAGCTCACAAGATTTATAATATCAATTTTTTTTGGTTGTTATGCTTCACCCAATGGAAGTCCCTGCTAGGCCAAATTAATGTGACTGTAGACTTTTAGCGTACTAGTACCCTCACAAGAATCACTTAGACTAAGACAGGGATATATTAATAGTAATAAGGGTGTTTAACATGTGGTGGCTTGAGTCTCTAGCTTTGATTAGGTTTAACCCTCAAATTCTATAGGATGTCATGTAATATTTATGGCAACATACATCGGTAACCAAGTTATACAATGGTATTCAAAACAAGGTGCATGAGTTGGCCATGCCAACTATGACTCTAATTTCCTTTTTCATCAAAATGGTTGAAGCACAAGCCAAATTATGGAGGCAAAAATCCATAGTCACATAAAAATTCCAATAAAAATAAGAAAAAATGCAACTAATTGTGCAACGACAAGCCTCACCCTAATAGTCCACAACTCCTTGGAGATCAAGGCAAATCAAGTCTTGGTTAGAAAAACCACATGTGCCAAGAATAGCTTGGGAGTATGATCTATCAATGTTTTGTGTTGATGAACAAGAAGTAATTAAATTCATGATTGAAGACATTGATCAAAAGGTCTACAATAAGTAGTTCTTTTTCTAGAAATCAATGTGCACTTACCAAGTGCATGATAAGGTAAGTAGTGTTTGTTTGGTTGAAATTATGTAACCCCCTCCAAATATTATCATGGATACTATAGGTCAAGAAGAAGCTCAACATGAAGTTTCAATATAAATTTTTGAAACAAATCTAGAATCTAGTTCATCATCTACATAGTTTAGATATCTACTAGAGGAAGGGAGCCTGATATGGTCATTGATGTGCCAAAAATGTAGTCTTCATCAGGTGAGTTCTTCAACCACCATACTAAAACATTTGGTATATTTAAGAGAACCATCTATAACAAGTAGTTCCCATCAGGTGAAGTCTAGGAGCATGATGAGACATAAGGATACATTTTTCCCTTCGATCGAGTTGAGAAAGTTTTTCATGTGCAGAGGTGTCACAGTTATTGAATCTGAATGTTTAGAGCACTCATAATTTGATATGGAAACAAATGATGCATATGTAATAGAGGAATCCATAAATACCACTATATAAATGAGATCTATGGTACTTACTTTAACTTTCATGGAGACATCTTTGGATGTTTTATAGCTACCATTGTCCAAGGAAATTGAAGGAGCAAATGCATTCTAAGAATCCATTATGCTGAAGGATTTGAACTTGGAAAATATGGTTTTTTGGATGTGTGAGGATAAAGTAGAAGCACAAAATCAAATTTATAAAGCTAGGTAACTCATCAATGTATCTTATCTTACACTGGTTGTGTAAGTCCTTATTGGTCAAGTAATGTTTGAGGATAAACAACTCACTACATTGATAACTCAGCTAACAAAGTATTGGGTGAGTTCACATAAAATATGCACCCAAGGACAAGCTATCCACACTGAGATGGAAGGCATTTATAAACTTCTAGAGGAATATGTCTAGATCTTGGATACATCTGCACATCAGGCTAAGCAGATTATGTAAGGAATGCTTGATTGGAGGTAACATCTTGATAAATCCTTAGATTCTACTAAACCAAAGTTCACAATGGTGGATAAAGCTAAATTTGTACTAAATTATTGAATGGCTACTAGGGAAACATTAAATGACACATTTCAATAGTTTTTAGAAGCTAGGGATACTATAATGAAGAGTCTTCAGGTCTAGAAGAATGAGATAATGCATAAGACATTTACAACAATTCAAGCCCAAATGACTATAGATAGGTTGGATGATATTGTGTCAAATATCCAAATTAAGCTATCAAATTCTAGAGACTTCCTTATCACCACAAAATAAGTAGATGTGTACAATTTTGTGGTCACTCAAATTCAACTACACATTTTACTTACTATGGTGTAGGAATTACTTGATAATTGGAAACCACTAAAGCATGAACTCTCACAGGTTGAACCAACTATTACACATATCATAGATGAACCTAAGTTCATTCCATTGTAGGATCTCCAAGTAATTTCATAGAAGAGAAAGATGCATATAAAGGCACAGTCTGGGCAACCACAACCTACATAGTAGGTCAATGTGTAGTTCAAGATTTACAATTTAAGAACTGTAAAGGGTGGTTGGAAAGTATGAAAAACTAAAAAACCCAAATTGATTACTGCCACTTTTTTGAAAGGCTAATATTTTTTAGTTTTAGTCAAGATTAGAGTTCAAATTTTGTCTCAGGATAAAACATTAGTTTAAGTCTAGAAAAGTGTTCAATGTGGAGTAGGGACATGTGTGTAGGGTATCTTTTGGATGTCTTCAACCTTGTTAGGCAAGTGATAAATATAAAATGCCATGTATCTTTTATTTTTGTATGCTAGAAAGCTGCAATGTGAAGAGATAGAGCTATGTAAAAAGCTTTAAATTGTTTTTATGTTATATTTTTCATGGTGTGCAATGTTTACTCTATTTTTTTAGCTTGTATGTTCCAGTAGAAGGTAACAAGTGAGAAAGTGAAAACTTCCCTGAGGGACCAAAAAAGTATCATGATGTATGTTCCACTCATGTCACTCCATGTGTTATAAGAAAGATTGCTTGACATAAAAAGGAAACATTCATGTTTTCCCTCTCTTTTTTGAATAAGGTACACATAATTAATGAGAGTAAATGGTGATTATTTGTTTAGATTTTAAACATTAATGCTAAACCTAATCTTTAAATGCAAAGGATTATAACTTAGGTACTTGTCTTCATTATAAAGTTACCCTTTGCATTTAGAGCTTGTGTTCGTGCCTTTGAGTTATTTAGGTGCCCTATCTAAGTACGATGTGAGAGTCTGTTTGTAGTGAATTATTCATAGACCTTAAAATTCTAGTGTGCATAACCCTCCAAAATAAATAGTAAGTTTTCCATTTTCTCCTTGTGTTGTGTTCTTTGAGAAGAGTCAAGAGATGGCTTGAGGGTTGTTTGAGTAATTTTTTTTTGGTATTAAGGTATTGCACTAGAGGAATAGATAAAGATGGTGACATCTTCAACCCCAATAAAGGGTAATGTTATTTCATTTTTGGATTCAATTATGGATATAGATGTTATGGGGTTAGATTTTGAGGGCTGATTGAATGTTTTATAGTAGCCTTTCCATCTCCAAGTAGTTGCCAAAATTGACATGAGTTATATCATGCCTGTGACAACATTCCCCCTAGATGGTTCATACCGAAAACATGTTATTACATGTGATTGAGTATACCAACTAGATGTTAGGAATATTATTGATGGTAGTAATTTAGTTGTATACTCCACTACTTTGGCCCTTATAGTCATGCTTAGAATTGCATGCCATCCAAAAAACATTACACTCTCCTTAGACGAATGCTGGGTATATGCTAAAAAGGATGATAAGGCCATTTGGGATGTTGTCAATTATTGTTGGTTGGCCAAGAAGAGATAGAAGGTCTCTAGAATGTCCAAGAATTTTAAATTGGAAGAGTTTGATGAACCACCTCAGTGTATTAGTTTCATGCAACTAAGATCTATAGGATGCCTACCAGAAAAAAGTTTGAACCATGGAAGTTCCTAATTATGATGTGCATATTGTAAGGGAAGAAGAAACTAGACTGGGAAACCATACTCAGTGAAAATTTTCATATGCAAATGATACAGCTTCAGGATATAATTATTTATAAATAAGCATTCGTAGGTACTTTCTACATGTCTTCTTACTTGATATACAACCTAGTGAACAATATGACTTTCTAAGGGCTCACTAGGAACACTTCAAGAATGAGAATATATGAAGTATATCTAGAAGTTACCTTAGATGGATCAAAGAACAATTTATACAAAGTTCATAATTACTTCTTCAACCCCATGATGAGTGCCTCTATCCCTTGAGGAGCCTTAACAAGATGTCTGTGATAGCCAAAAAAATAATTGGAATGTATGGTGTCACATGCATATAATTTAGAACATTTACATACATCAGGTTCAATAGGTACTCAAGGTATCTGAATAAGTTGGTGAGGTATCTGGATGATAAGTTGGTGGTGATGGAATTGAGCTAACAAATGTTGCCACTGCATGAAATGAGCATAGCCAAGAAGATCAATAATCCTTTCAAATTTCCTATGGTAATAGGGTTTTATTCATGTCCATTAGTTTCCAAGGTAAAGGAGTTGGATTAGAAGATGATCCTATATGAACTTGATAAGATGCCACCCTGACCTGATTATGACATTAAGTAGTTGGTAAATATGGCTAATAATGTGGTATTACATCAATCACATTATGAGGACCTCTAATCTGATTATACCATTGAGGAAGATTTCCATAAATGGGGATTCATGAGGTTTATAGTGTTCAAGAGGATGATTCCATCCCTAGGAGATCAGTACAAATAATGAAGAAAACCTTTAGATGGCTTAAGGAGCATGGGGTTGACCTTGGTGTATATGATACTCCTACCATTCAAGAGTTAAGGGAGGTTAAAGAGTTAAATTCCTTCCTTTCAGCATATAGTGGTGACCTTACGGTTCCACCATCAGCCATAATAGGTAAGGGAAAATGTAAGCTTGGGAATACTGAGTTCACCAAGATAGTGGATGTGGAGAAGATAATAACAACACAATCCAAGGTCAAGTTATCCTTTTCAAAATTAACAAGTTTGGTGGAAAAATTGGATAAGGTTCTTATGGGGAAGGTTACGTTGGGTATTGCCACCCCCATATCCATTTTAGGAAAGGGAAACCTAGTAGTACTAGCCATTCCAATGACCATTCCTATAGCTAGCCTGACCATAGTTTGATATGCTCCACCTACACTATAAGCAGCATTTGATCCTCCCTTGATGATATATTCAAGAAAAAGAGGAGGTAAGGACTAAGAGGAGTAACCAAAACAAATGAGAGTCAAGAAGGCTCTACAATCTCTAAGTAGGTCACCAATAAAGAAGAAGGAGGTTAGATTTAGAGACCCACTGGCCAAATAAATCCCTATGAAGAGAAGAGAGGACCAAATATGAGTGATCAGGAAGATTTAGATGAAGGTAGATCTATTTTTGAAGTGATGAAGAAATAACGTACCTTCATTCCTCCTCAAATTATAACTGGGCAAAGGACTCACAGGGAGATGTCCCAAACCCCACTAAAGGTCCTAACAATGGGTTTGATTACATAATAAGGACCTTTGGTGGTAGAAAGTAAAGGTGATAAGGAAGGTGCCTTAACCTCAGATAATCCTTTATCTTTTGATGATTTTATATAAGTTGGAGGTAAGGCAAATACCTAAGCTTAAGTCCCTCTTGAGAAAGAGGCAACTTCCCTAGATATAGAGGTATTTGTTGAAAATGTAATTTGTTAGTCATGTAATCAAAACAAGGATCATGAAGTTGAGGAAATTCATAAAATTTATGAAAAATTGGGGGTGAGCTAGAGCATGATGACCAAGTCTCCACTAGTAATGCAAAAGTGGAGAAATAAAAAGAAGAATAACCAATTGTCAAAATGATGCCCAATTTTTCTTCCTCTCCAAAAGTGTCTAGCTCAACACTAGAGTTGAGGGTAAATATAGAAGAAAGGTGGAGGAAAAAACCTATAAAAGGGTACCCCTACCCATTTGAAATCAAATAAAGATTTGGATCTACCAAATAAAGATGTTGAGGAAGGTATCTTAAGGAGTGTTACTCCCATTGAAGTACCCCAGGGTTTCCTTCTCATCAAGATTCATGATTTGACCCATACTAGATGTCCCTAGGCTGTGATTGGTGAAGAGTTGCCTAAGTGCAAAAATGAAGTTACCATAGCCTCTTCTAAACTAGGGACTCAACTGAATAAGGAAGGCAAAGTGGTTGCAAGGCCTTAGATCTAGCCCATGGAATAGGGGAGCTCCATTGATAAATTGCTCATGGATTCCCACCAACTTAGGTCAAATTTTGAAGTTTTGGAATAGACAGAGCTAGATTTGGAGAAGAAACATAGAATTGAAAGGGATGGAAAAGAGAAAGAGAGTGATCAAGACATTAAAACATTTGTATTGAGCCCAAAACCCAAGCCTATAGCACTCCTTATAGCTAGCTCATCATTACCACTACCCATCAGTGTCTCAAGGCCATCCATAGTGTTTACAACTTCAATGGGATCTCAAACTAGGCCTCTTCTTTAGGTTTTAGACCAAGTAAAAGAGAAGGAAGATATTATGAGTAAGGTAGGGGACATTGAATTAATGAATATTAATCAGAAGCATAAGGCCAAGCCCCCCAAGAAGGCCAAAACACATTCTAGAACCACTTACACTAACAAGGAATAAAATAATGCTGAGGTAGTTGTCCCTCCACCTAACACATTGAAGAAAGATTATCCTCTATAAAGTTACTCAATTTATAGTTATAATCTTGGGGAGCCATCATGAAAGGATTTGAAGTATAGCTCAAAATTCCTAGATAGCATGGTGGCATAAAAGATGGATAAAGATAAAACCACCATGGAATAATTGAAGTTTGAAAACTAGGCTATGATCCAGTACTTATAAAAGTTACTGAGTGAGCCTCAAGTAGTAACTTCAACTACCATTAAGGCTCCAGACCTTCCTCTTCTCTCCATTGGATCACTATACCTTGGATGAGTTGATGAATTGAAAGCTAGAGGATGTGACATAAAATAATGGAAAAAAGATTTAATCACGAGAGCCAAATAGATAATCCACTCAACACTATAATTCTTATATGACATAATGGATAGAAAGGGAGAATGTGAAGCCCAAATATTCATTTATGATGTAGATATAAAGAATTGGGAAAACATCTAACCTAAGTTAGATGAAATATGCAACATAGGCACAAACACTTTAGTGGTGGAGAAGGTCATCCCCTTTGATGATCACAAAAGGCCCAATGAATACCATTTGGTAGTAAATCATCGAATGATGATTTTCAAAGAGGGCATATTTGATTTAAAAGGAGAAGGGTAAACTCTCAAGACTACTATGAAGAAAATAAACAATTCCCTTAGATAAATGGTGAACCTTGGTAGTATAGGTGACTTGAAAGAAGATGTAATAAGTGTTGCCTTAAAAAGCCTCATCGATGCACCATAAATAACTTTTGATGACAACAAAATAAGGCAGTTGGTATCATTTGAGAAATCTTGTGACCAAATCAAAATATTACTGGGGTAAAAATACGTCATGCTCTAGAAGGTCACCAATTGGCTTGAAGAATAGATAATTAAATTCATGTACCAAGCCAACCTGGACCAAAAAGACCTTGCCTCCATGATCGATGAATACCAAATACAAGAATAGGTTGCAAAGGACTCGATTATCAACATTGATTCTAGAGCATGATCAGGTGTTTTAGTTCCTTTTGAGCTAGCACAACTCCTTTTTATTTCTCCTTATTATTTCTTCCTCTATCTCTTATCTTCTTATTTCCCACTGGGAAACCATTATACTATGCCTGTTAGTGGCATGCCCCTTTCAAAGGTAGTTTGAATAATCATGTGTATAGGAAAGGGACATTTTTTATTTGTTGCACAAATATACAAAGGTTTTTTTGTCCTTTGCATAATTATTCTACACATATATAAATTTAAATATTATACCATAGTGGGGTATCATTTTTCTCATCATCATGGAAGTACAAGCACAAATCTGAGGAATGATGTATGTTACAACAAACTCTAGGCTAGTGAAAGAATTTTCTAGTTGGAGCATCTTTAAGAATATACAAAGCTTAGATAAAATTGTATAAGTAGAGGGGGTTTGTCCATTTACAAAGGTCGATTAATTTTTGAGTTTGAATTTATAGGCTGGAGAGTCCTCACTGTGTAATTTTTTGGTGCCAAATTGATTTCTATTGTAAAATCATTGGCAAGCTTTAAGAACATTCAAGATGTTTCCCTTGTTACATAATTATTTCACATAGTGTTGTATTATATAATTTTAAGACCTATTGTATTCAATTTGATTCAGTTGATAAATGAAATCTGTCATGGTTTATCATTCCTTCTTGTTGAATTACAATGTTCTATCTTACATGTTTGATAGAATGGTTATCTGATGTATTCTTCTTTATGGTAGTCATCTAGAGTCTGCAACCAAAATATAAAATCCTTTATAATTAGATATTTGGGAACATAACATTGATATCCTTTTTAAGGGTAGTCCTAGGCTTATGAATTTAGCTAGAGGGAGTTCTTGAAGGGTGATTTGCATTATTTATAATAAACTTTTGAGGATCATTTGTGCATGATTTTATTTTTACTAATTTCTAAACTGAACAACATTTGTTAATGAAGATAGTATAGCTATTTTGTGAACTCCATTGTGATAACTTACTAGCCAACCACATATTTATCTATCATTCAAATAAATATGGTTTCACCTTATTTTAACTTATAGATAATAGATTATTTGCATATCATAAGTGTTATTTGCATTACAGACACATAAGATATTATGTATTTGAAATGTGCTTACAATTTGTGTTTGAAATCCTAGTAATTCATTTTTTCATTTGACCCCTATTATTGAATATTTCCTAAAAATGGAGATTGAAGTCATCTCATCATCTATCTTTAGTAGCTTGTGTATGACATAAAGCATTTGTGCATTTTTTGTGACAACCCTCCATAGGTGAAGTGTGCAATCTTGGTTATGTTTTGGTCATATTTCCCCTTTGTGTAGAGACTCCTCATGCAGATTAAAGTTTAAAAACCCTCCATGTGAGAAAGATACCATAAAGGTCATCCCACCTTGGTTTAGGCAGAGCCAAAAGTAGCAAGGAATTAACCATACCCTTTGTATGTGCCTCCCAATAATTTTATCCATTCAATCTATTTTAGATGTTAAACCTTTCTTTGAATATGATGACATATTAGTGGTTTCTCATCTTAGTTTTCCATTCTTTCCGAAGTATGAAAGGCTGAATGATAGGGGTGTACAATCGGGAACCAACATAATTTTCTTTTGAGATATCTCTTAGGAGCTACCTTGAACATGCACATGATTTGGAATTTTATTTCAAGGTATCTCCTAAGAAATACCTCAAAGGGCCTTGGAATACCTTCTATGTTGATTTTAAAGGTCATTTAAAAGGATTTGATATAATCTTGATACCTTTTTATTTAGAAATAACCTTGATGCATGTGAGGTATCTCCTAGGAGATACCTTGAACATACACACAATTGGAAATTTCTAGGAGATACCTTGAACATGCACACGATTGGAATTTTCTAGGAGATAACTCAAAGGGACTTGGAATAACTTCCATGTTGATTACAAACATCTTTGTAAAATATTTGATTTAACCATTACAAATTTTTATTTGGCAATAACCTTAATGCACACTATTGGAATTTTCTTTATAGATATCTCTTGGGAAATACCTTGACCATGCACATGATTGGAATTTTCTTTCAAGGTATCTTCTAGGAGATACCTATAAGGGCCTTAGAATAACTTTCATGTTGATTAAAAAAGTCCTTGTAGGGGATTAGATATAACCATAACACCTTTTTATTTGACATTAATTGTGATGCAAATGATTGGAATTTTCTTTAGAGGTATCTCTTAGGAAATACCTTGAACATGTACACGATTGGAATTTTCTAAGATATACCTTAAACATGCACATGATTAGAATTTTCTAGGAGATACCTTAAAGGGTCTTAGAATACCTTCCATGTTGATTGAAAAGGTCATTGAAAGGATTTTATATTACCATTACAAGTTTTTATTTGGAGATAACCTTGATGCACACTATTGGAATTTTCTTTCGAGATAACTCTTAGGAAATAACTTGAACATGCACATGATTGGAATTTTATTTAATGTATCTCCTAGGAGATACCTTTAAGGGCATTGGAATACCTTTCATGTTGATTTTAAATGTCCTTGTAAGGCATTTTATATAACCATAACACCTTTTTATTTGACAAGAACCATGATGTAAATGATTGGAATTTTCTTTGGAAGCATCTCCTAGGAGATAACTTAAACATGTAGACTATTATAATTTTATTTTGAGATATATCTTAAGAGATACTTTAAACATGCACATGATTTGTAATTTTATTTCATGGTATATCCTAGGAGATCCCTCAAATCATCCAAATAGTGTACATCTTGAAAGATCTAACAGTTCCTGGTTCATCACCAGAGGATGATCCAATGGTGCAAAGGCCCTGACAAAGCTACATCATTAGCTTTCATATAATGGTTCTCACTTCATAATGAAGACCTAATTAGATAGAGAAAGGTGTAGTTAAAAATCAAAGGACTATAGAAGGACTAAATAATTAACAAATGACACCCTTGCATTTGAGGATTAAAATCAATGGGCCCACCTGACAGGAATAACCAATCATGAGAAAGATCCTAGATAATGATCCTATAGCCCTCAATTCATTGATAACTCTGATCTAATTGAGTGAATTAAGTCCAAGAGACTTAGAAGCCCTGTGGAAGTGCTAAGTGGCACCTTTGCATTTGGTCATGAAGATTTAATGAGCTTAAAATTGACACTCACGTGAACATTTAGTCATAAAAATACTAAATTAAAGTTAGGGTATCTATGTAGATCAATGGCATGTGCTTCATCACTAAAGGATGATATACTGAAATGAGGGACCTGAAGACTTTTTAATGGAGCCTTGAGACCCCATGGGCTCAACATATGGTAAAAGTCCATTTGAAGGGAACCTAACAAATGATTTGAAGGTTCGCACTTTATCATTGAAGGATGATCTAATGATGTGAAGCCACACATGAATTTTTAATAGATGACTGACTCAAGATATGGAGAATAGGGAGGAACATAAAAATTTCAATTGCCACAACCATAGGGATTGTAATAGAAAGAGCCAATTGTACATAAAGACCCATATTACAATCAACTCATTCTAATCCAAGATTTTGATCCAATGTTGTAAAATAAAAGAAGGTAGTTTAGATACTAACAGATAGTAATCAAAGGCATTTATCAAATATGCTATGAGGGTCTAAACCAATTTCACATAGGTACCACATAAGTATAAAATAACAAAATACAAGATCTTATCAGATTAAAAAAGCAAAAGTATAAATGCAAAGGTCCAAATCAAATCCAAGGAACATATTAAGCCAAGACCTGGATATTGTCTACCATTAAATCTCAAAACCTTAAACCCTACATAAAAGCAATCTAAGTAAATTAATTTCATTACAATTTGATCTAGGAAGAACTCAATTATGTTCTTAAGCATGAAATATCTTTTAAAAAGGTAATCAACAATCAAGTCAGTAGTCAACTTTGATAAAAATAACGGTGTCAAGAAGGCAATAGTTGAAAGAAGAGACTGAGATCTATTTCTCTACAAATAGTGAAGGTTAGATCTTTAAAGACATCAAATTAGACCTGGTAGCATTAAACATTTAGGGCATTAAGAATTGGTCAAAAATATTATTCATAATAAATGAGTTGTATCCCATCTCCAAGGAGGAGCAGAGGATCAAAACCATAAATAGGAGGTAATCCAATCTAGTTTTAGTCTAGATGACTGGTCTCGATCATGCCATAGCTAAACCATAGGTACTACACTGTATTGATGCCCTTACCAAAACTTTTATTGATTATAAGATTGAAAATGAGTGAATCATTAGGGAATGAAGTTCAAAATGGATTTCCTATATTATCCTTGTTTCCTTTGAAAAGTATTATAAAATCCCTCTTCGCCATTTATACCTTTCAAAAATAAGGAATGGACTGGTAACCATGACTTGGACTCTGTCCTAAGACCCTAGCTCATCCAAGGATCCCATGTATTTAGAACCCTTGATGGTAAAGTCCATGTGCTATAATTTAGAGAGGGCATTATGATAATAAAGACCATATTGAATCAAGCCTTTGGAGCCTCTTCAACAACCTATGTAAATAAAAATTAGGTCCCATATATAGAATTCATGTTTTAAGAGAAGATTACTACTCTAATTAGAGATATAATCAATATTTTCCTTTGCAAGTAATTAAATACCATTAAGAGGAACTCCTCCAAGAATTTATTCATGATGTCATACCTACTTCATGCACTTCTTGCTTCAATTACCTTCCCTGATATTAGGAAATGGTCCCTAGAAGGTAGGACAACTATCTCACACTACTATTCCAAGATACACATCTTCAAGTATAAGAATCATATGCCATTTATTTATGACTACATTTATCCAACTTCAGTAGAAGCTATTATAGGTGTTCCCATGCCTAGGGTATACCCCCTTATTAAGAGGTATGCCAAAATAATTAGAGATGTATGGTAATATTTTGATTACATAATTATACGGATAGAGGGGATCATGTCCTAACCTTGTAGGCTATTGGTGTATGTCCCAAATAAGTTTATAAAGTAAGATATTGACTCTCGACTCATCTAGGGAATTGATAAAATGTGCAAGGAAAAGAGGAAGGGTCTAATCCCACCCTTACAATTGAATATTGGGAAAACATTGATCAAAGAATGAAAACAAGTGGAAATCATGTCCACACATATGGATTCATTTATTTTCCAATTGGATGAAATCTAAATGTGGGATCCTAAGAATAAAGTGGCTAATCATTTAAAAGATAAGAAGTTCCCAAAGATTGAGTATGTGCATCAGTTTGGGGTTCATGATACCAAATACATCAAAGCCAATAACTTTGAGGAGGTGCTGGCCAATATTTAAGACCATAATATCAAACTAGAACAAATATTGACTAAAGATAATAAGTCATCTAGGGAAATATGTTAGATGCATCTATTACAATATCACTTATTACTTGGTCCATTTAGAACAAATCATGAACAACCTCTAGAAAATGAATCCAAGCCATAGCCCTAGTAACAAGGTGAAATGGAAGTTCAAGAGGAACAAGATAAAGGAAAAGAGAAGGTAGGATAGGTAGAGATGGAAGAGAGACCTGGAGAGGAGCCACCACCTTCAACACACCCACAAAGGCCACCTTCCCTAGTTTAGTATATTGACATGATTTCCATGGGGCTTAAAGAAACACTTGAGAGTATCCTCAAGGATATTGTAGATACTTATGATTAAGATGAGGAGGAGACCTCTGAGGATATAGGAAAGGAGCTTGCTCCTTTGGCACCATAAGATAAGAGGAATGTAGAATTAGCATTGGTCCTTATGAATCCAAAAATGAGGCCCAGGTTGACCTTCACTCATTCCACTAGTGAAGCCAATCTCTTTAGTGATGAGTTTTTAATCCATGGACTAGTCATTCCTGACTAGATCATCTATGGGAAATTACAAAAGATCCCATCTCTTTCTCACTCTTGGGCCTTAACAAGAGTGGTTGACCCTAGACTTCATGATTAAATGTGGCCTTGGATGAAGGACATTGTAAAGGAATAGGGGGAGAGAAGAATTTTAGTCACCTAAGGCCCAAAGGCCAAAAGGATGGATGCTCTAGGAGTATCAAGTAGTATAGATATAGATATCTCATAGATTCCTAAATTTAAGGAGCCTATTACAATAGTGCTCTTAAATCTTGAGATAACAGGATTAAAGAAGGTTAAAACTAGGACAACCATGGTTGGGATAGAAGAATTCACCTTTTAAAAGGTGGAACCTTTTGTAGGGTTAACCCATGTTGTAGGATAATATCATAGTGGGGCTACTATACATGAAGATGATGTGGAAATATTAAAAGAAGCATAGTCACAATAGGCTAGGGATGGAGTCTAGGGTTTAAAATTAAGGACCCATAATTTGGAGAGGGAAAGGGAGAATTTGCAAATACAAGCTATTCTATCAGTCCTAGAGGCCATGATCAAGATGCTTAAAAAATAATTTTATGACATGTTTTAGGAGCTCAAGTCAATAAAATTGAGGTAGAGTGAATTAGAGGAATATACCTCATTAGCCAAAGACATGGTCACCTAATGGCAGGACTCAAAGGATAATATTGCTCAGCTCCTCAACATTCAAATGAAGAAACAAATCCTAAAATTTAGAACCATAAGTATGGGACACTTAGGCACAATATTAGGGATTGTTATTGATAAAGTTCAAAGCTTGAGTAACTGGCACACTAAGGTGGAAGAGATCCTAGAATATGACAAGAAGCTCATCAGTAGAATTGAAAAAAGTTTTGGGACCATGCTTGCCAATATTACATAGCCACTACCTGAGGTATCAATAGTGATGAGGAGTTCAGGCATAGAGCCACTCTAGTGACTCAAGAGATCTAAGGGAAAAGTAAAAATCAATCGAGGTATAATAATAGAAAAATATTGAATATGATATTCAATGCAAGTGAGAGGATCAACGAAGCTAGAAACATCAAGGAGGACTAAGCCACAAATAATAGGGATTTTAATGATCTAGAAAACGAAGAGGAGTACATCATGAATCCTGTTGTGAACCTCAAGCTAGTTGATGAACAACATGAAAATCCTATGAGCATCTTCAAATAATAAACAAGTTCCCCACAAAGAAGTTAAATAAATATTATAATCTAATAAATTTTTTGTAACATATCGTAATAAAATATTATATAGTAAATGTGTATGCTAGTTTGTTAGCATGGGTGCCTCTAGGTCAGCATAATTGTGAAAATCACGTGTATTCTATAAGTTATAAAGACAAATATATTTATCTTTGTACACCTGTATTTTGTAACCAACTGGTATACTACCTAGATCTTGTATAAATGCATGTATTACCATTTTGTAAAAGGGGGGATTTTGAGCCATTTTTGTACACTTGAAGTAACTAATACAATCAAGGAATTTTGAAAGGATCATCCATTTTGATATGTTGATTACTAATATAATTAGTCTCTCAATTTCTTGTCAAGGTCTTGAATATGAATATTTTCTTCAAATACTAGGCTATATCATTATTTAAAGGGTTGATAACTTGTGTTATGTTAGGCTAGTTGAAAGGATCTCAACTTTACTTCATTTTATTTGTTCTACATAAGGATGTGCATTATCTATTTCGATGTGGTAGCTAAATTTAAAGTGGATTTAGTTCTTACTTGTATCTTCATCTCTTTTTTATAATTCTACTTGGTGTGTAATGAAATGTGAAGATAAGCTACTTTACATCACATACTGGTTAAATATATGCTCAGTGTTCTTGAAACTTTATCATAATGTTCATGATTAAGACTAGTAATCACTTATTTATTTCTTTCTTTACCCTTCCATTTGATATTTTATTTAAATAACTCATCTTAGCTTAAATACATCATTTATAACTAGTTAGTCTAGTTTGTAGTTTAAATCTAGGTTAATTCACCAAGTATCAACACAAGATCACAAAGTAATGAACCAAGGTGGCTCCCAACCATCAAATATTATAAATATTGTGGAATAGTTCATCTTGCTCTGCTGCTATTTCACCACAGAGATTGCTAAAACCTATTACTCATGCCCTAAATTTCTTAAATTATAAAATGAGAAGTATTCTTTGAACATTAAGAGCAACTATGGTTCATTATAAGCATCAACAGGGCCCACCTAGTGGATAATATTTATTTTTGTAAAGAACATTGTATTATCTAGAATAAGAATATTATTTTGTAGGGCATATGCTATTTTGTTAGCATATTACCCATAGGTCAGTCTAAATGTGAAGACTAAGTGTATTCTAGAACTTGTAAACCAAATAAGAAGTCTACCCATATTGAATTACAACTGGTGGAATCTACCCATTTTTGTCTTATACACCCACTTGACTCCTTTGACCTCTTTTTATTTTGAAACGGGCTATAGAGTAAGGCTTAATGCTATCTAGGCCAACCCAGGGCCTTCCTGAGATTGACACACATTCTTAAAAATTGTATTATTGTTTATTAAAAATTGATTGAAGTATATACAGGTAGAGTATTTGGAAAAATATTTATTGTATTATTTTATAAAATTTTATTGTTAGAGTTTGAAAACCATATTTGTCCAAACAATAGACATGTGCATGCTCCTTCAGCAGAAGGCTAGTTGACATCACAAATGGGATCACTCTAGTAGGGAAAAAAATATTACAATAATCCAGGTAGACTACCTGAATCTTAGTGATATCATAACATATTAAGGTGCTAAACAATGAATAAAAGGGCTAAGTAAATAGATATAAATCACACATTTTACATAGAGTAAAAAATATATTAAACACTATTCAGATTAAATACCTAAAAATAAGGATTTTTGCACATTTTAGATAGAGTAAAAAAATATATTTCACACTATTAAGATTAAATACCTAAAACTAAGGATCTATAGAAATGATAGTAACAAATATGGTCAATGCTTCAGACACTTTACAACCTACTTTGTTCTGATCTGTCATCACTCTATAGTGTATGTTCATAAACAACTAAGAATATGTAGGAATAGGAATATATCAGTGGTCAGACATGTTTAGTGGTTTTTGTTCCTCTTAAAATGTGTTAAAATTATATGGGCCCTATTTTTCAAAGTAAATTTAAATATCAAATTTGTTGGGAACTCCCACCTATTTTTGAATGAAAATGCACCTTGAGCAGTCAAGTAGAATTGAAGTAAGTGATATATTTAATATATTAAAATGATATTTATACATATTATATTAAAATATATAGTATTTATTATAAATATATATTATATAATGTAATATAATATTACAATATTATATATTATATAATATATATGTTAGTATAGTTTATAAATCAAATTATAATTATATATTTTAGTATAGGAGAATGGTCCCAATAGTCATACACCCTAACTTTGGACATCAAATTAAGGTTCCATAACATCACATTAGATTTTTAAATTTTTAATATGTTGTCTTAAATACTTATAACTAAGGTTTAAAGGTCTAACACATTATACAAATTTTTATGATATAATCAATTTTATCATGAGAGGTCATAAAATGCATTTTTTAAACATATGACCAAAACTTAACCTTTAGAGTACCAATAGCTATGCATAAGAGTATCAATACTTGATTCTTACTTTTCAATATGTGATTGGTTAATTTTAATTTTATAGAATAAATGGTGAACAAGTATTAGATACTACATGTTCAACTTCTGGTGCACTTTAATATTTATCCACACCAATATGATCTGTCAATGGAGGACATGTTAACAAAAGCCCTATTTTGTAATTAGAACATGCACAACTATTGGGACCTTTCTTCTAGTATATTTAAAATAAAATATATAATTTATATATAATATTACTCAGTTATATATATATATATATATATATATATATATATATGTATGTATATATACACACATTCATACCCTATGTACATGCTAAAAAAAACCTTCCTAGAGTGTGCTCAAAGATGCCCTAGGCATGACCATACTCAACATCCTAGCAGGTTCACTTCTACCCAAGACAATCCTAAGCTTCTATTAGATCACATAGATTTCAATAAAATAAAATCAATTTTTATGCTTTCAACTTAACCAAGAAATGTGTAGAGTTTCACTTGGTTTATTTTTCTCAAGTGCATAGGAGGGGATAAAAAAGACAGAGACATACAGATTTAAAAAAATTATTTTGCTTCACTATGCACTCACCCTTGTCCATGTGTACAGCTCTTCACACATGCACACACACATCATGGCATATAATGTATG
>JARHVA010004519.1:95000-135000 GCA_037957365.1 Torreya grandis | reverse complement strand
TGGTTTTGATCAAAGGGCATCTGTATTCATTGGATAAGGAACATAGTTGTGGGTGATTAGGTTTTGTCTTGGTGATTGCAATGGAGAAATTATTTTTATTACAATCGCATTAAAAAAATTAAAAGTGACGAAGAAGAATTTTGGGTTTAAAAATATGACAAAAATTTGAAGTGGACATTTATGTTTGAAAGACACCATCTATTCCAATGTGTATGCCTACCATTATACCACCACCACTTGTTTCTCTTAATAATTAATAATGTTACATATTTAGAAAATGTGGATGATACTCAACTTATTATGCAAGAGCCCAATAATTATTTCTAAATCATTACCATTGGTTCTAAAGTTATATGATGATAATTTTACTTCTATTTCCATATTTTATCTTCCATTATTTTCATTGTAATATGGTCTTGTAGTGGATTATTTAACATTTTCTAATTCTGATGATCCCTTAGATGTGATCCAAAAACCCATGGTAAGAGACCCATCAAGTGTAATTTAGGTAAGCACACAAAATCCTTTCCCAAGAGGTCTTTGAGTTACTAGGTATGATTTTGTGTCACTTATTTTAATTACCATTTTGGGGTTGAATTCATCTCCAAATATTATTTTATAAGTTCAGGAAAGGTGAGTCGCCCTCACAGATATTTAAATTGGTAAATTAAATTATCTCAAAGGTATAATTCCTAAGGGGGGGCTAAATATTAAGGAGTCAAATCCCAAAATTTAGATAATTTTCTTATGTTACATCTTCAAAAAATGTGGATGAAACTCCACTTATTATTCAATAGCCTATTTTTTCTAAATAATTAGCATAATCTCTATTTCAAAATTGTAACTCCCTTGGTTTTGATCAAGGGTTGTCTGTATTCACTGGATAAGGAGCATAGTTATGGGTGATTAGGTTTTATCTTGGTGATTGGAATGGAAATATTATTTTTTTGATAATGGAGTTAAAAAATTAAAAGTGACCAAGAATTTTGGGTTTAAAAATATGATTAGAATTTGAATTAGACATACATGTTCGAAATACACTATCTATTCCAATGTGTATGCCTACCATTATACCACCACCACCACTTGTTTCTCTTAATAATTAATAATGTTACATATTCAAAAAATGTGGATGAAACTCTACTTATTATGTAAGAGCCTAATAATTATTTATAAATCATTACCATTTGTTCCATTATTCTATGAAGATTATTTTACTTCTATTTCCATATTTGAACTTCTATAATTTTCATTATGCTATGGTTTTATAGCAAATTATTGAACATTTTCTAATTCTGATGATTCCTTGGATGTGATCTAAAAACCCATGGTAGGAGACCCATCAAGTGCAATTTAGATAAGCACACAAAATCCTTTACCAAGAGGTCTTTGAGTTACTAGGTATGATTTTTTGTCACTTATTTTAATTACCTTTTTGGGATTGAATTTGTTTTCAAATATTAGTTTGTAAGTTCAAGAAAGCTGAATTGCCCTCACAGGTATTTGAATTGGTCAACTAAATTCTCTTAAAGGTATAATTTGGGAAGGGGGATAAATATTAAAGGAGTCAAATCGCTAAATTTAGACAATTTTCTTATATTACATCATGTTCAAAAAATGTGGATGTAAATCAACTTATTATGCAAGAGCCTATTTTTTCTAAATCATTAGAACAATCTCTACATAAAAATTATAAATCCCTTGGTTTCGATCAAGGGGAATCTATATTCGCTGGACAAGGAGCATAGTTGTCGGTGATAAAGTTTTGTCTTAGTGATTGCAATGGAGAAATTGCTTTTTTTTAAAATGGCATTAAAAAACTAGAAGCGACCAAGAAGAATTTTGGGTTTAGAAATATGATAAAATTTTGAAGTGGACATATATGTTCAAAAGACACCATCTATTCTAATGTGTATGCCTACCATTATACCACCACCACTTGTTTCTTCTAATAATTAATAATGTTACATCTTCCAAACATGTGGATGAAACTCTTCTTATGAAAGAGCCTAATAATTAGTTCTAAATCGTTACCATCGATTCCAAAGTTCAATTACAAGAATTTTACTTCTATTTACATATTTGAATTTCTATAATTTTCATTTTAATATGGTATTGTAGTGGATTATTGAACATTTTATAATTGAATTTGATGATCCCCTCGATGTGATCCAAAAACCCAGGGTAGGAGACCCATCAAGTGTAATTTGTTGTTATGAGTCTGTTGTTAGTTTATTGAAATCAAATTCCATAAATTATACGAATCTAAATTTAGATATCTATAAGCGGATTAAAATTATATATATATATATATATATATATATATGTGGATTAAAATTATATATATATATATATATATATATATATATATAAATACTATATATAGTAAGTGTTTTGAGGTAGACTACTTAATATGCCCTCACATAAACATAATTTAGATAATGAGATAAAATCCTTTTCTAAGAGGTCTTTGAGTTAACATGTATGATATTGTGTCACTTATGTTAATTACCATTATGGTGTTGAATTACTCTCCAAATATTAGTTTGTAAGTTCAAGAAAGGTGACTCACCCTTAGAGGTATTTGAATTGGTGAATTAAATTATCTCAAAGGTATAGTTCCTGGGGGTGGGGGATAAAAATTAAGGAGTCAAGTCCCTATTTAAGCTAATTTACTTATGTTACATCTTCAAAAAATGTGGATGAAACTCCACTTTTTATAAAAGAGTCTATTATTTTTAAATCATTAGCATAATCTCTACATAAAAATTACAACTTCCTTGGTTTTGACCCCAATATTGGGCTTTAAAGTTGAAGTACTCAATGTGTTGTTGGCTGAAATGTTTAACCCTACTCTGCATTGAGATATCACATTGCTTATCATCATGAATGAGATGTTAATGTTTATAGATTGGTATGGTGTAGACTGCTTATGCCCTCACATAACTATAATTTAGATAACCTCACAAATTCTTTTGCTAAGCCTAGGTTTTGAGTTACTAGGTATGATTTTGTGTCATTTATTTTAATTACCATTTTGGGGTCGAATTTATCTCCAAATATTAATAGTTTGTTAATTCAAGAAAGGTGACTTGCTCTCATAAGTATTTGAATTGGTAAATTAAATTATCTCAAGGGTATTCTATGGGGGTTAAAAATTAAGGAGTCAAATCCCTATTACACAATTTAATCATGTAATTTAATGAACAAGTATGAATAAACTTTTTTAATTAGAATAATTATAAAAATAAATAAAAAATGTAAATATTTTTATATTAAAAAATATCTAAGTTTATTATTTATTTATGTTTAAATCATTAAATATTTGTATTAAATATTGGACATAATTGTTTAAATGTTTAATATGTTTAAATATATATTAAATATTAAAAAAAAGTTCACACATACTTCGAAATTAGGGTTAAGTTTATCTTTTTTCTCTTTCCATTATTTTATCTCAATTTTTTTCTCTCCCTTTTAAATGCCAAAAAATATTATTTTATTAATTGTTAGATTAACTATGGCATTAGTGGTGGAAGCATTGACCTTATTTTTCACTATCATTTTTGTAGGTGTGGTGATAGTGGTGGAAGCTTTGACCCCATTTTTCATTGTTGTTTTTATAGATGATTCTTGTTAATTATTTAATCTATGTATTATTTTGTTTTAATGTATCTAAAATGTGTCATTTTTTTGTCTTGACATGAACTTTTTATTCATTGTTTACTACTTTAAGTTATGAAATTGCTGAGATTCATATAGACCTAGATTTTTTGTTATGAAATGGCTGAGATAATGAAATGGTGAAGATTAATATTGTTTAGAGATTACTTATATTAAATAGAGACCCAAATGGTGAATGCGAGGGGAAATAAGACATTTTTTAGTAACTATAATAAAATAATCATAGTAAAAATGTGCCATGATGCAAGAGGGTTTCAATGGTTCCACCATCTATATCCCATCACATCATTCATCTGTTGGCTCTGTTCAGATGCTGGAAATTATTTCTATTTTAGGCTAAGTTGAAAAGTCATTTTTTGGCATGTTTCAATTTATTATTATTTGAGTTGAATTGTTTCTATTTTAGATTGAGTTGAAAAGTCATTTTTTGAGGTGGAAAACTTTCCCCTCATGCTACATCATAAAATTTAATAAATGAATGATTGAATAACACCTAGCACTATTATTTGGGGTGGAGAATGTTTCCCTAGTGCATAAATATTATTTGGTAGAGGGGTCTCATGCATCATTTTATATTAAAAAATTTCCTATAAAATATATGTAGCTATTATATAGGAGTAACTATTATTTAGGGAGTATTTTTTGAGGGGTGAGAGGTAGTAGGGGGATAAAGATTTGTATGGCTTCTCCCTTTTTTGTGGTTTCTAGCTATCATTTGAATCCAATCAATTTTTTATTTTTTTCAAACAAAATTTTTGTATTAAAATGCTCCTAATTTATCTCAACAGCATGTATTACACATAATTTTTGTAGTCTTCAAAGCACATCAAGATATCTTCAAAGCATCAGGTATATTTCTTTTAATCACCCTATACAAATATTCATAGCATTCTTAGACTTATTTCAAGCATCCTATGTATGTATTAAAAACACACCCAAAGCATATTTAGAGAAATTCTAGATCCTCTTTGGAGTTTCCTATGAGTGTTCAATGATCAGATATCGCTTTCCAAATCGTCAAAATTATAGCCAAAAGATTTGTAAAAACTATGCATTTCTTCTCAAAATCACCCCTCATTGGGATGTTTTGTTGTACTCAAAGTTACCCCATCCATGGGATGTGTTGGTATACTCAAAACAATGTTATTCATCGAATTAAGACACAATAAAGGTAAATAATAAATAATAAATTACATATAAGTAATGAATAAATTGGATTCATATCCTACTTAGATCAGACTTTAACTATTAAATTCAATATAATATATAAATAAACACAACACTTAAGGGAAAATTTATATAACTATGATGAGCTATATGAAAGACTCATCATTTCTCCCCCACACTTTACCTTTTGCATGTCCTCTCATAAATAAGTGGGATGACTGATACTTAATCCAAATTCTTGATTCAAACCTCTAACTTAGATCATAAACTTCAAAATGATGGCATTATTCATGGTGGTCACTTGACAAGAATCCAAGATTTCTAATAACTATATGCACCCAAGATTTAAATTTAACTTCTACTTGAGAATTCCAACACCATCATGGAAATATAGGAAACAAAATGATAGGAGGCCTAACCCTCATCCCAATCCAGACATCTTAACCTATTTCCTCTAAGCACTGAGTGATTATCTGGAAAACTACTTTGGCTCTTCTTAGACTCTATTTAATATTGGTGGGGCTGAGGAATTCCTTGTGCTTCAACTCAATAGGTAATGTATCACACCTGGGAAGACTTGCATTGAAACTATTGGCATTATGGTGGTTTAGAAAAGCTCTAAAAGCAACAATATTAGATTTCAATAGCTCATGATACTTGTTCTTCATATGCATATAATATAGTGGTTGAAAAGAAGAAATAAGTTTCTTTGCTTCAATAAATTGTGGTCTCATGCATAACCCAGTGGTGATTTGTAATTCTAGAAATCTGTTATTGGCTTATTATCATGCCATTTATTTCCTTAGAGTGGAGATAAAGGCATGAAATTATGTCTCTCTAACAAATAAGTTTATCAAAAAACAATATTGATACCCTAATAACAAATTAAAAGTATAGAACTCATAAATGGCACCCTACCTTTCTTCAGTGTTCTTTAGAAAAATGTCCATAAATACATGCTCATTTTTAATGATATGTGAAAAACCAAGGGAAATTAACTAAATGAAGAAGAATTCTGATGAAAAGAGGGAAGATTGATCATATATTATTCTCAAACAACTCCTTTCTTCAAATGAAGGAGTCTCATAACATCTCCACCCACTACTATAAACTGATCATCAGAAGTGATATATTTCATTATCTAAAAAACAACATTTTGCTAAGGTTGTGGAATATTTTCTCTCAGAATTCACTTGGCCACTCCTTAGAGGGATTTAGCCAGTCTAGGGTATGGCTCATTTCCTTCAACAAACATATGAATTATGTTAGAAAAAGTGATCCTTTCAATGTCAAATACTCCATCCTTAGGAATCCCAAATAGAGCACTGATTATAGAGGGATTCACTAGAATGTTTTTCCCTTTGATAATACAATTATCTTCATCAAAAGTCTCATAAAATTCTTACATAATTTTTTCATGGAATCCTTGAAACATTTTAAAGAAATTCAACCAACCTACTATTTCAAAAATGTCTCTAGCTGCTTCATCTTACAATAATGCATCAGAGGATGCCAGTTCACTTTTTTTCCTTCTCCCACCCATCTATGAAGAAATCACTATTTAATTTCAAATCTGAATATACAGTAAAAACATAGATCTTAAATTCACAAGGTAATAAGGGAAGTAATAGGTTAGGGATATGACTCAAACATTAATGATAGTGAAAATGCAAAAATGAATAGCAAAGTAGCTTTTATGATGTGATTATGATAAGAATGATGACTACAGTTATGGTTATCTCTTCAGAGCATGTAAGATATAATGGGAAGGTGATTTATCTGGTCAAGTAGTCATGTGTGTCATGAAGTTCATTATTGGTAGTACTAGGAACAATAATTATAATTAGTTATGCATCATACCAAAGCTTTTTGAAAAACTTGATATTTGAAACATATTTACATTAATCTTGTTTGAAAAGACCATTTGGAAACATTGTCACAAAATACCATCACATCAATTCTTTTGGAGATATTTTGAAAACATCATCACATCAAATTATGGATTGTGACATTGTTGGTCTAATGGCATTGTTGTTATTCTCAATGATGGAGGTGGATTCTTCCCATTCATTAGTTTTCATCTTAGAAGCATAGCTATCAGTCTTTGGAGCTAAGTCACTAGTCTTTGGAGCTAAACCTTTAGACTTCAGAGCAAAACTATAGTCCATTCAGACTTTTTTTATATATAAAATTATAAAGCATCTAATTTATTAAAAAACCTTGTATATATTTAGCACCTTACATTTATAAATAAATAACCTTATATATATGGCGTTGTTTGTATGTATTTGTAGCCAATTCCATTTGCTTAATCTTTATCTTATCTAAAAAATAACTTAGGGGATTTATTGATGGAGGCAATGGTTGAGCTAGAGTTTATCCCATATGAATTACACAAGCCTTCAAAATATCACCTAGTAGTGCCTTCCATGTAAATAAAAGTTCCGCTTGTTCTTTGAAGGAGAAATCCTCTCTTCTGTTTGTTTGAAAGATATCTCTTAGGAGATACCTTGAAGAGGAAATCCACTCTTGTTCTTGAAAGGTATCTAATAGGAGATACCTTGAAGGTATTATAAGGGCCTTTAAAATATCACCCAATAGTGCCTTTTATGTAAAGGAAATTCAACTTGTTCCTTATAGGAAAAATCCATTCTTGTGTCTATTTGAAAGGTATCTCCTAAGAGATACCTTGAAGGGGAAATCAACTCTTATAACCTTGAAAGTAGTACAATTTTTTTAAAAAATATCACTCAATAGTGCCTTACATGTAAAATAAAATTCCACTTGTTCTTACAGGAGAAATCTGCTCTTGTGCCTAATTTAAAGGTATTTCCTAGGAGATACCTTATTTTGGTTCTTAGTTGTACAACACTATAGTTTAACCTTACACACTTGAATAATGGGGAAAGAAAATATGGAAAACCCACTGAGTATGTCATTGAATCCAAGGATGGGTTTGACATCAAGACTAGACTAAAAGTAGTAAATGATGAGGAGGCACCTATAAAGGGTATGGTCAGTTCCCTATTGCTTATGACTCTACCTAAACCAAGATGAGAGGACCTAAGGGGTAGTTTATTCTCATGAATGGGTTTTGTAACTCAAATATTCATGGGGATTATTGGCATAAGGATATACAAATATAAATTTAACACAACCAAACTTTATTAATCCACCAAGCAAGGGTTTTCACATGGAATGAGCAAATGTTCTAGGTTAGTTACAAGATACTAAAGATAGATATGAAGAAGGTGTGTTATATGCAAGGTAAAATAAGGTAGGATAAAAATATCAGTTAATAAAAATTAGAAGTAGAGGGGTAACATATGAGCATAAATAAGTTAGAATAAATTGTCATATCACCTCTATAAACAAATGCAACATTGACTTAAAACAAATGAAAATGAAACCATGCGTGAATGATATCCTTCCAGAACCCCTCCTAGTTGAATCTGTGAGCCCAGGACTACCCTAAAAAAGGCTATCAACACCTTATTTCCAAATCTCAAAGAAAAAAAGATTTTATAATCTAGATATAATCTCTAACTGACTACCATAAAGATGAATACATCTCACACTGATTAAATAAGCATTTAAAACATGGCAATGTACTTCAACAATAGAAGAAGGATGGAAACCATCAGTAAATTTCATTTAGTGATTGAATTGAAAATGCATAAAATGTGTAGTTGAAAACATAATAAATATATGATATGAAATAAAATCCTATAATAAGGGATACCTATTTTATGCTCTCAAAGATTTCCAATGATTTTTTCTAGGAATGTTACATAGTGGGAACTCTTCGAGGCTATATTTCTTGACTCAAAAATTTAACCGACCATTGTAAAGGGACACACCCCTTTTTATTATATAATTGAGCTAAGCCTAGCATATTTCTAAAGGTGATCTAGCTATAATATTCCTTTATGGGCTTGGAGTTTATTAGACCTTGTGACAAACATTATTCCTAGGATTATGAACGTGCTTCGATGATGAAGACAAAATAGATTCTCCAATAAGGAAGAATGTTTCTTGTTATCCACATGGAGGATAACCATATAAGAGATTAAAAAGAACTTTGTCTTCTTGCACAATAAACAAAACATCCCTTTCCTATATACATGATTATAAAAACTACCTCGAAAGAGACGTGTAACGAAAAATGAAAAGGGAAAAGAAGGGAAAAGGGAAGTGAAAAGAAAGGAGAGGTGGTGCCAACTCAGAAGAAATAGAAATATTCAATTAAGTTCTATAATTGATTTGAATAAATAATCCTTCATCAACCCATTTTTGTATTTGATATATTCCTCGAGCATCAAGGAGAGACTCCCTTAGTCTAGGTCTACTTGGTAGTTGAATTTGACTCTATATTCTTCAAGTTAGATATCAATCTATCGAATCATGGTTTGTTTTTCTCTAATGAGTTCCTTGATTTGGTCACATGATTTCTCTAGTGAAACCATTTATTTTATTTTATGGACATAAAAGGATTCTTGTGGCACATTAATGATATTATTTAGAGCAATGCACACTATATCCTCCCCTATGTCATTTACACCATCAAGGTTCACCATCTTCCTAAGTGTGGCATCTTTTTCACTTATCATAGTCTTGAGATACTATTTTTCTCCTTTTAGATTGAAAATTTCATCTTTGAGCATCATTAGAGGATGCTTGATTTCTATTTGATATTCCCTAGGTCTTTTATGATCATTTAGAACAATGATCTTCTCTGTAATCAAGGTATCTGTGCTCATTTTATAGATCTCTTCTACCTTCTGTTGATCCTCCTCCCATTTCTTGGTGTTTACCTCATAGTAAAATGTATGGACATCACACTCTCTTTTATTTTATACTATATTACTCAAGCATTTAAATTTTGAGTGGATTGTTTGTTCCACCCTAGTGCCTAGGTATTATTTCCAGTATTTAGTTTCCCATCTTTTGGTCTTCAAATCATTATTTTGGCTGGAGTTGAGACATGAAAAGTAGATATGGAGAGGACCTAGAGCTATGGTGGTAGTTGGAGTTAATATAATAGGCTCACTCGATAAAATTTTCAAGTACTGGATCATATCTTAGTTCTCTACCTTCAACTCCTCCATGGTGGCCTTGTATTTATCCATCTTATGGGCCATCATGCCAATGAAAACCTAAGAGCTATGTTTTATCTCATTTCTTAATGGCTCCCATAAACTATGGCTATATGGGGTATAACTTTTGAGGAGGGCATCCTTCTTCAATGCATCAAGAGGAGGGATGGATATATCTACAGTCCTTTTTCTTGTAGTGGTGAAGGTAGTCCTAGAATGTGTTTTAGATTTTTTAGAGGGGATTAGCCTTATGTTCCTAGGTGATATTCATTACATATATCTCACCTATTTTTCTCATAATGTCTCTTTTTTCCTTGATCTACTCTTCAACCTAGAGAAAGGGTCTCGTCTAGAATCCCATTGAAGTGGTAGACATTGTTGATGACCTTGAGATAGTGAAGGGTATTGTCATTAGAGTGATAGATATAGGGAGCACTATAGGTTTTGGTGGTGGGATCAACACAAAATATTCAATATCTTCATCACTCTATTGATCCTCAACACCCTTATCCATTCCATGCTCCTTTTCTAAGCTTGACTCTATTTACTCCAAAACATCAAACTTTGACCCAAGATGATGAGATTCCATGAGAAAATTCTGAATCAAACTTATCTATTTTATTTATTGGATAAAAGTATACAAGGTCACTTCATATTCTTTATTTTCTTGGGCCTTAAGAATGAACAAGGCTATGGTGAAATCCTTACTACCTTTGGGCAACTCTTTACCAGTAATGGCCTCAAGACCTTTATTATGTGTTGGGTTATGGCCACTGATATGAGGGAGAAAGCGTCTTCATACTTCAATTGAATCAACATGTCTTGAAGTACCCTCCTTATCATCCTTATTGGAATCATCCAATTCCTTATTTTATTCTACATGGGTGGGGGTACCCATTTGCAGGTTCACACACATTCCTTCACACTCACTTTTTCCTCAAGTGTTAGACTTGAAACCTTTGGAGGGGAAGGGACATCTTTTGGTACTTCTAGAACTACCTTTGAACCTCATTTCTCAACTACCACCTCAAAAATGGTGTCACATTGAATGTTCTATTCCATCTCTCCTTCAGATCTTTCACTAGACTTGTTCAATTCTTTAGTCCTACCATGATTACCTTAGATTGGTGTTTGGGTGATGACATTATCAATGAATGTCTCTATGTATAATGAACCTAATTATTTCTCTTAAGGGACGTAAACTTGCATAGCCACCTCAACACCATAATGTATAAAATTATTTAAATACAAAATAGCATTTGAAGTTAGGATGTCTTCCTCATCACCTTTGCTTAGTACTATTAAGGGTGCCACTTATGCAAATAGACCCATCACTGAGGCCTTCACTAGGGTTTGGGGCCTTTCCCTTTGAGTTATTTGCCTAGTTTTTACCTATGGAAGAGTTAATGGACATGGATTATTCATCACCTCAATGACGGGCTTGCCTTCATCTGAATCCTCATCATCACTCATATCCATTAATCTTTGGGCATGTTAGGTTTGGTCATCCTTCCTCTTCATCAGGAACCCTCTTGGAAGTTATAGATCCTTCTTTAATCTCTTTTGGTTGGGGTTCTCTCCTTCTTCCTGCCCTCCTCTCTTCCTTGGGTGTATCTTTGGGGGAGGTTCAACTTCTACTTTTGCATTGGTGGAGCAAGCAGAACATTCACTGGATTGGCCATGGGGATGGCTACTAGAATAGCTAGCATTGTTGGGGCTCCCACTCATAAAATGGATATGGGGGTTGCACTTTCCCATGTAACCTCCAAATTAATAATTTTCTCCCAAATTTTTGGCAAGCTTACTATCTCTTAAAAAGATAGTCTAGCCTTAGATTGCACTACTATTATTGATTTGATATCAAATGACTTAGTGAAATATACATCGCTAAGATTATACTTGCCCTTACCTTTTAATACTAGTGGTGGAACCACAGGATCAATAATGTACTCAAGAAGGAAACCTCTTAACTCCTTAACTCACTTGAGCTCTTAGAGGGCAAGGGTGTTATAATCACCAAGATCAACCCCTTTTTCCTTCAGCCACTTGAATGTTCTTATCATGATTTGAAAGTCTCTATAGGGTATTGAATCATTTTGATCCTTACTAAAGTCCACATATGAGATGGTCAAGGATTTAATGTTATTTTCACTATATATTAGACATAGTGTCTTCTTGTCATCTACCATATCCTTAGGGATGGGGGTGATATTATACGCAATAACCTCCTACACTATCAACCTCATATAGTCTAATTTTCTAATGACTTTATTGATGGTAATGTTAGACCAAATGTATTTATAGTGTGATTGATTCAAAATCACATTGGTTTCCATATTCACCATTAACTTGATATGATAATTAGATTGGGGAAGCATCTTATCAATTGCATACTGGCCCATTTCCTATTCTAATCCCTTTACCCTGGCAATAGAAGGGCTTGAATAATATCCAATTTTGATTGGGAACTTTAAGGGATTATTTATCTTCTCGGCCACTATCATTTCATGTGGAGGAACCATCTATTAGCTAATCTCCATTACTACCAATTTATCATCTAGGTACCTTGGTAATTTGTGCGGGCACCCTGAGTAACCACTCACCCAGATATATGTGAATGTCCTAAATTGAATATAGGAGGTGCCATATTTCTCAATTACCTCCTTTGATAATTTTAAAATTCTATTGAGGCTTCTTGAAGGAAAGAAGACACTAATCATGATGTTGAAGAAGTAATTCTAGACCCTGCAAAAGTTCTTCTTAAAAGCACCCATAGTGATTTTTGGGTATTTTTCATAAATTATCATTCCATTGGGGTTTATAGTGAGCCACTAGAATGTTATGTTATGCAAGAGGTTGTACATTAAATAAGAGGACACGTATAATGTACCTATAAATGCCTCTTTTGAAAGAATTGTAGCTTAGACCTGCATCATATGCCTGTGTAGATTATCACTAAGGATAGTAGCCTAGTCTAGGTTCTTCTTCTTCTCTAATAGACATACTAGGATCAAGAACATCCATGGATAAAAAATTTCTATGGTGGGTATTCTATAAACCCTGGCAGCCATAACAATAACATATTGGGGAAATTCATTGAATTATACAAGATTCAAACTCTTGAACATTCTGGAGGCCTTCTATCTCTTCTTAGCTAGCTGACAAGTATTGATAATGTCCCAAATTACCTTATCATTATTCTCCATGTATTCCTAGCATTCCTCCATGGTGAGTGTAATGTTTTAAAGTTAGGAAGGAATCTTGAGCATGGTGTTGAGGGACAGAGGGGTGAAAGAGCATACAACTGAATGGATACCATTAACAATGGTCCTGTTGTCTGGTTAGTATACTTGAGCACATGTAGTAATTGATTTTGGGTATGGGGCAGCCAAATGGAATGTTTTTGTAGGGGTGATGTATCTCATTCCAACATTACCTACTACTTGAGCAGGTTTTGGCCACTACAAGACATTCAATAGGACCTCAAAATCTAGTCTCATTACATTTGTATCCTTAATCCCATCAAAGATAAAGACAATGATACCCTTCACAGGAGTTCAGGATGATACGATTTCTACCTTGGATTTCTAATGCAATTCATAAAATTTTGATGAAATCTTCATTCAAGAAACCCTCACAACACCATTTAACTCATCAAAAAAATCACAACATAGGGAGGTGAAAGAATACTTACATAATAAAAGATGAAAATACATGAAGGAATTGCCATAATCACATTCTCATACTACACGTAGCTAGGGCACACAAATAACTTAAATGCACAAACTTAAGCTATGAATGCAAAGGTTTGATGTAAATGAAAAAAAGGCTTTAGTTATAATCATTTACATTTCAAGATTAGGGTTACCATTAATAATTCAAAGTAGAATAGCTATTTATGACCTACTCTCATTAGTTGATTAAGATTCATTCAAAAAAAGAGAGGGAAAATACTAATCTTTATTTTATGCTGGGAGATCCACCTTGAAATATGTGCAGATATGTGACTAAAGGATATATCATGACACCTTTTTGGGCCCTTAGGGACTTCTACACCTTTTTCACTCATTTCTTTTCCTTTGGTGCAATAGTACAATATGTCCTAAACTCTTTATAAGATGTAAGAACACCATGTATCATTATTTAACATTTAAAATTAGGTTACTTGAGCCTTCAAGAACCTTTTTAAATTTTCCCATCGAGAGGTAAGTGAGCAAAATTTCAAAAAGGGCCTGAAACCTAAAAGATCCTAAGGAGCTGCCACATGGCATCACTTTCTTTGCATCTTTGGATACTTAGGCCCTGGAGACTTTATACACCTTGCCCACTTAAAGATAAGTGTGGAAATATTTTAAAAAGGGTCCAAAATTTAGAAATACCTAATAACCCATCACATGTCCAGCCTTAGATGTAAGCTTGAACTCTCGGTCGCCATTTACCTTTGTACAATGTTTATTTAAATGAGGAAGGGTGCCATATCCTCTCGACCCTTGAGAATGTTCATAGGAGTCCCCTAAGACAAACATGTGTCCTTCATTTAGTTCATTAGGTAATTCCTTATGACAGTCATCAAAACATGTTGAAGGCACAATTTGGCAATTTCATCTAGGGCCACACTTCCATCTTCTTGCTATGAGTTGTTCAGATATGAAATTTTTCATTCCAACCCCTGTTTTAACTATTTTTTTTTTGATAAGGGCCCAATTGATCTATTTTATCTTTGATATCTCCACTCTAGTGAATGTTTGAGAGCTATTCCCTAAGATATACCTTAAGGTATTAGAAAGTCCTTCAAAATATCACCCAGTAGTGCCTTCCGTGTAAAGGAAATTTCCACTTGTTCCTTGAAGGAGAAATCCATTATTATTCCTATTTGAAAGGTATATCATATGAGATATATTGGAGGGAAATCTACTCATGTGCATATTTTAAAGGTATTTCTTAGGAGATACCTCAAAATATCACCTAGTAATGCCTTTCATTTTCTCAAAAATTGCACTTGTTCTTTGAAGGAAAAATCCACTTGTTCCTATTTGAAATATATCTCCTAGGAGATACCTTAAAGGGTAAATACACTATTATGCAAGTTTGAAAGGTATATCCTATGAGATACCTTGAAGGTATTGAAAAACCTTCTAAAATATCACTCAGTAGTGCCTTTTTTACAAAGGAAATGTTTTCTTGTTCCTTGCAGGAGAAATTCACTTGTGCATATTTGTAAGGTATCTCTTATGAGATAATTTGAAGGGTAAATCCTCCCCCTAAGTATGCCCTGAAAAAATATTACATCCCTACAATGTACTAAGAAGGAAACCAAAGTGCCTTGCAAGAACCATACTTTGGTAATTCTTTCATGAAACTAGTCATCAGATCTAGGTCTCAAACCTAGGGACCTAGTCCTTAAATATGACCAAATGGCTGCTAAACTAGGGTAGCATGAAAAATTTAATATTATATGAAAATGACCCTTTTGCATCATCAAATATTGATGGGGAAATGCTTTTGAACTAGAATATTTAGATGGCAATGCCTTAGATATCCTCATTAATGTGATTAACTTGAAGCATTTCATATGACTTCTTGTCATTCCATATACATGTTAGATAGTTTCATTTCACCTTTGTTGTTTTTCCCCTCCTCATCATTTTTTTCCCCCTTGTTTTCCTTTCTTTGTTATTTTTTTTTCCAAATAAGTACTATTGACATAAGTGAATACTGGGATCACCATGCATCTTTTCCACATGTTCAAAACACTCACTAAAATATGGTTATCCACATAATTATCCTATTATTAATGTCAATATGATCCATTACGTGCAGTTCCCCATAAGGAATGATGCAAATCTTCTAAGGTAACACTTTAAGCATGTGTGTTGATCTTACCATTTATGACACTAGTGCATAAATCCACCCCTTCCCACTCAAAAGTAATCAATTGCAATTTTTTGTGTTTGAAGAGAGCATTGAATAATTGAATCGATCAGAAGGTAGCCTCAAAATTGAAGGGAAATAGTAAAAACATCAACCTAGTTTTCCCGAAAAAGGCAAAGAATTATCTTGATAGTCAATTTTGATCCTCTTCAACAATGGAAGCTTCTAGATCCTCTTCTAGAAGTGGGAATCACCCATCAAAGCAGAGAGCACAAGGCTCAAGTAGGGAAGGATTTCCTCCTCTTACATATACCATGAGTAAATCTTATGCTTCGATCCCTACCCAAGTAAAAGGGAAGGTCCCCAATACCTTGCTAGCCATGAAGAGACCCTGCAAAGATAAAGCTTTAGTGATAAACTCAATAGATGATATTTTTGATCTAGACCTGGCCCAAAACTTGAAAAATTTGAGGTAGGGCACTCATTCCTAGAAGCTCAACAAAATCAATAGGAAGGAGTATCTCTCCTTTAGATGCAAAATTTAAGACTATGCCTTAACACAATACATGGTGCCCTATGTGTTCCCTTGTCCTAATCTAATCACCCTATGTACCAAAAATTATGATGCCCAAACTATTAAAATCACAAAATGTACCCAGGTTAGGGTTAGGATCAACACAAATAATATCAAAATAATGCTACAACTCCCACATGATCCCAATATTGTCATTTACAACATTGAGAGCTTCTAAAGCATCTAGGACTCTAAAGTGGAAGATAGGGCACATTTCTTTAGATCCCTTCTCAACCAAAAGATCATAGAGGTGTCTCCCATACCCTTGCACCTATTACCTTTCTAGGCATAACATGTAAAGGATACCCTATCCATGCTAGTGTTCATCTTGGGCATGGACATTGATGCCAACATCAAAGAATTCTTGTTGGGAGTGATCTTTCTCATGACCATGGTAGATAATGTGGAAAACTTTTATATGGATTTCACCAAATCCATCACCTCTACCATGAGAGAAAAGTTACAAAAATTCTTGATAACAAGTACCTTTCACTATCCATCTTACCTCATGCACTTAATATTGTACCATCACTCCAAGTTATTCTCAAAATATCTTTAAATAAACATTATGGACATATAAATGTTTTATCCAACATTGTTTCCATAGTCACTATCTGGATCCACATCCAATCAATCATGATAGACTATTATGAGTTCTTAGAGTAGTTTATGGTTATGACTCTCATGAATCTTAGTGGGAAAGATGTCATCCACCAGATGACAAATTTATAACAAGCATGGCTCAAATGTAGTAGGGTCCTAGTTGATTAGTTTTGGGGGGGACTATTTCTCATTCATCCAAGCACATGGGTTTGTAAGGGAGCCTTTATAACTTATCTATATGTTAACTGATACCACCTTGACCCTTGAGTTCATAGGATAACTTGATAATGTGGAATCTCTCTACAAGGCAGGAAAGAAGAAACGGGGTCTATATGATATTGATTTTTCAAGGTATTGCATCATGGTACAAAAAGGGAACTAGGACTGTCTCCTCATAGCTAAGCTGGTAGAGCTAGGCCTAGACCTAATAGATGATCAATGGGATTATGACCCAATAGGATATATGGAGGGATTAAATCTTGCTAATGAACCTAAGCATTAAACTTGACCATATTTGGAGCAAAGGAGGTTAGCCACAGAAGATCTACCTCAAAATTATGTGGACCTTGCTCTAATCTCTCAAGATGTCCCCAAACCATGGGAGTCTTTTTATGATAAGGTCTAATATTTTAATTTGACAAAGAAGCTATCTAGGATGATGAAGTAGTGGTTAAACACATTAGGATATAACAAAGATAAGAAGGATGCATTCCTAAAATATAAATATGAGCTTGGTCGACCACACACTACTTTATATGAATATGCCTCAGATCAAAAATTAGAAGAGCTATGGGATGAGGTCCACTCGAAAGAGAATGAATATATCATGGAAGGGGAGTCCACACCAGAGATTGATGTGTTTAGGGATGATAAAGAGGAAGATACCCCAAAATAAGAAGCCATGGTGGCCTAGTCACTATCAACATGGCCATCATAATTGCCCCTTATGTTGTGGGCCCATAGTAGAAACATGCACCCAATGGGTACCTCATAGCTGGGTCATCTCAGCTCAAGCAAACTGAGGCATCAATTTATAACCCACCAATGGCCCCTCCATAAAAAAATATCTAACTTGTCGATCCTCTCCTTTATACCTCTACCTCTTTCCCCTCCACAACTATAGCACAAGTTACAATGATAGATACCACACAATCAAGTGCTCTAGTACTTCCTATCACCCCTTATTTAGCATTGATAGCTCCACTATAGTTTATGGAAATTCTCACTACCCAACCTAACACTTCATTAGGCCCAATCTTTTCCTCATCCCCTGAGCCTAATATCAGATCTGACCCATTCTCTTTTACCTTTCCCATGTCTTCCCTCATGCCTTTTCTCACTCCACCATCATTGTCAACCTCATCCTCACTCATCACAAAATCATCATTTTCCCTACTCCATGGGCTCCCACATTTTTCACCTTCATCCCTCATTATTCATTCACTCATTCCCATAGGAGCAAGGCCTGCTACTTCATAGCAACAACAAACCATACCATTCACACTACCTCAAGTAACTCCTTTTTAAAGTGAAATCATTCAAGTGCCAAATCAACTTCTGAAATAGATGGATGCATTAATGGTGGCCCATGTAGCCTAGATAGAAAAGAAGAGGAGAAAATAGGCCAAAGCTAAAGCCCAAACCCACATGTGGTTGTTTTATGACCCCAAACAGTAGTCCCTCATGGCTTGACATCTAACCCCTTAGGTAATTAAGCCCTAATAATAGATGTAACTAGGGGATTACACCATCCAATCCATTGGGTATAACTTCAAACAAGCCCAACCCACTAATAGGGTCAAGCTTATGGAGGAAGCATAGAGCTTAGTAACTACAAACTATGTTGAGGTAACCCATCAGTTGGAGAAAATCAAGAAGGAGCTCATCAAGGTCAAGGCCATGAATAAATGCCTAAAGTCCAAGGTTAAAGCCAAATATAATGATCTCAACTAGGAAAGAACTGAACTCTAAAGCCACATCACAATGGAAAGCTTCTAGGTCAAGGCTAAAAAGTAGATGACCACTGAGACTAGACTATAAGAGGCAAATGAATAATTGGCTATAGTTTGTAAAAATCTCTCTAATATAGAGTGGGTGCTCTATCTACTTCAAAATTCAACACAAAAAGACTCCTTGGTCAAGGACCAAGAGATCAAGAGACTAAATAATGACCTCACCACTCACCCATAGGACACATAAATCCTTCCCTTCATCTAAACATTATATAGATCTTACTGGGAATCGATAAAAGTCATAAAAACAAGACTAAAATAAATGATTATTTTCATCACTAATGTGCAGAAGCTGATGGCCCAAGTGAGCTCATTTATAAACTAAGCTAGTCTTGATCTTTTATAGTACCTCTCCCAATGCTTTATAGATAGTAGGTGTGGCTGATTGAAGGTAGGTAGTGGTAAAGGTGAATGATTTCCTAAGCTACAGTAAGGTAGCAAATAAATGTAATGTATTCCTTAATGCCTTAGAACAAGTGGTCCAACAAAGGAAGGGATGCATATAGAAATTAGTCTAGTTAGGGATCCCCTCTCTTTTCTTGATAAATAATAGCATTCTCCCTAAGGATCAATTCAAGGCACTACTCAAACAAAAGAAGAATGACTAGTTTATTTTCATGACCCTCAATCAAATGGCTAATACTTCTCAAGTGGAGAATATTTATTACCCACTCACCTAGCTAGAGTTTCAGATTCTGGTAGTGGTTGAAATCCAAGGAAACGTATCTTTTAAGGAGATATTTGACCTAGATAAATCCTTTGAGGCTCTCAATAAAATGACCTAGATAAAGTTATAAGAATGGGAACCCTTGTAAGTATCCCTATAAAAGTTGTAAATGTCAATCCACCTAGAGTTTTTTGGGTTATTCCATCTATAGTTAGACTCCCCTATGAGTCACTAGGAACTTTGGATCATAAATCCACAATTCATAATTTTGGAGTAGTTTAAGTTATGATCTCAGAATCACTCGATAGTAAGTAGTTCCTCAGTGGCTCTCAATTTTTTCCCCTTTTAGCTCCTCTTCTATCTTCAGGCCCCTTTCCCTATTTTTATTTTTGCAAAGTGTCAGCCTCTTCCCACTATCTCTATTCTCATTTTTCATTCACCCAAGAATGGCATTTTATTGAAAACTTCATTCCTATTTTGTGGTCTGATTGTTAGAATTTTTGTGGACACCCCTACGAGTCATTAGGAATTATGGATAAAAAATACACATTTTTTTATTTTAGAGCAATTCATTTGTAGCTTCAAACTCACTATGCATTTAGAATTTCCTTGACATCTTTAAGTGGCCCACCTTTTAGCCTCTTTCTTCTTTGGTCCTACTTTTAAATTTTTTCTAAGTCCCAGCCCTCATTTGCTTCTGACATGTGACAACCTAGTTCTAATCTGGCTCAAAGAAACTTCCATCTTAGTCCAAAAAAGTGGCAATTCAACATGTGCCATGCCTACACTCGATCTCACGAAGGATTTCTATGGCTCGTGATTATGAAAGAACACTTTGTATGTGCCCCCTTGTGGCCTTTTATATTTACTCTCTATCTATAATGAAGAAGATGTGATGTTCTATGTTATTTGGAGTGGGAAATTAACTCTATTTGTTATTTCTTTATTTTTACTTCTATGGTAAGGGAATTCCTATTTATTCAAAGCTCATTTATTTTGTAAGTGATGGCTAGAGATTTTTTTTTCTTCACATTCTCATTTTCATGGAAAACCATTGTAATAAACTAGGATAATAATAGTTAGCATTTTTCTATTTTACAACCTTAGCAATCATAATTTCATCCTACATCTGTAATGATTTCCACACAAAACTTTTCATCGAGATCAAGAGTTTTAGGCATCAATATTATTGACTAGGAGATTCCTTTATGGGTAACTTGAAGTATTTCTTAGGAGATACCTTGAAGAAATTGTAAACCTTAATAACTCCAAGAAAGTTCATACTCAAGGTATCTAATAGAAGATTCCTTCGAGGGCCTTCTAATACTTTCATGAGTAACTTAAAGGTATCTCATAAGAGATACTTTAAAGATATTAAAATGACCATCAAGGGAAAAATTGTTAAACTACATTGAGGTGGAAAGAGCATGTGCACAAGAGGACCTAAAATTCAGTCTTGTAAGAAAAATTTACTCTTGTGAATGATTTAAAGGTATCTCTTAGGAGATACCTTGAATGTACCTATTAATGGGAATTTTGACACATATTATAAACATACTTTCCCTCAACTTTCTCCTTTGAAATAAATGTTTGTGGATTCCTTTTACCATCAAATTATATTCACTAGTGCACAATTTATTTTTGATTTGTTCATACCTTATTATTTACAGTGTGAGTTAATGTATATATTATGAAGATTGAATATGTATTTTATATTGTAATTTGTAATTAACATACATTTAATCACTTCTTAAACACAGAAATTTCATGCACTGATGCAATATGTAACTTGCATTTTATAAACATGAATATTTAAATCATTTCAATTGCTTTTTAGAATATCTTCAGGTGAAAAAAGAATTACCACACTTAAAAAGGCTAAGGTGGCCTCACTTCAAGATAATTTGGATAAAAAGTAGAAGAAGGCCTCACTCCAAGAGAATTTAGATAGAGTACAATATAAAATATCAAAACAAAAATTAAATCCACATAAACATCCTCCATTTTATGGTGGTGACTAAATTCCTCTTGCTGATTGGTATTATGAATTTTTTAATCTACCAAACATGCGTCTAGCTATATACTTGTTTATTACTACATCAGGAAAATAATCTTCTCTGATTGGAATAATCTTGGCCTATGATAAGGATGAACTTTAAGATTCCCATCAATTCCAAATAAAAGTATGGAATGGAGAAGATGGAATTCTCTATCAAGCTACAACTAATTTCAATAAATTTACACCCAGTAAAATGGAGTTGACAAAAATTATTTTTTCTCCTTTTTGTGAAACATTTGGGTTTCATTTGAATAACTATGACAACATTCAAATGTTTGGATTGATAGACAGAGATAATTTGGTCATTAGAATACAAAACATGTTGAAATGAAAACATAAATAGGGGGAAACAACTTCTTCTAATTGCCACCATGTAAACATATATTTAATATACCTTATAGACATGACAAAAAAAATTAAAAAATATAAGACAAGCAAGGGCAACATATTTGTATGCTAATTTATATGCAAATTTGAAAGAGGCCATACAAGTACCGACACTAATGTTGAAAAATAAGATGGAACAAAAGGTTGGAATAGTTTCGTTGACACAAAATTTTGATGAGACACACCATGAATTCTCTACATGGTATATTTCCTCTAGCAACTATGCCTTGAACATTCTTGTAGGGCTCTATGAATTGGGGTATGAAAATATCAAAATAAGAAAGATCAATGAAAGAGGGGTGAATGATATAATTCATTCATTTATAAAACATAATGAGGTTCCAATGAAGGATGCTTTGTTAATCCCTTTTGATCCAAGCAACCCTGACTATTTTATTGAATCAAAGGAAGTACTAGAAGATATGATGGAGAAGAAAAGTAGGGTTAAAAATTTTAGATGTCCAATACATAATTATAGCGCAATAGAGAATTCTTTCAGAGGAAGAACACAATTCACAATCACTGAGAAATAAATGTTGTGTTAGAAGGGCAATATTTCTAAAATCATGTACTCTATTCCATATTGTGCACAAAATATGTAATCAATATAATGAAGCCAAGGAAATAATTAATAAGGCTTCATTTGTAGAATTGTTTTGATATGTATGTTACCTTATCAAACTAAGAGGTTGGAAGAATCTTGAAATAGGGAAGAAAAATATGGAAGAAATACATGAACAAGATAAACACTTGTTCACACAAATGAACTATTTAACACAACTACAGGAGATAAAATGCCTTTTTTCATGGAATAAACCAGTTGGGATTGTCTTGATAAGGTGTTTGATTTTTTTGAAAGTAGTACTTTACTTGGTTCAGATAAATAAGATTCAAATCTAATTGGTACAACAATACTGAGAAATTTTCAAGGGCTTTCAGATAAACAAAAGGTAAAACTAGCAGATTTATTAGAAAAAGGGTCTATTTCCTTCTTGAAAACCCTTGGGTACAATAACATGGATAATTGGTACAAAAAGATGAATATAAAAAGTAATATATTATCAAAAATTTCAAATTATTTTAGCACCAATGATATGAAACTTCTACCAAACCAAACAATCACACCTGAAGAGGTAATGGAACATTATAAAATTTATGTGAAAAGTTTTGACGATTTGTGTGTCTTGAATGAAGGTATTTCAAAAAAATAAATAAATAAAGGCTATGAAGCATTATCTCAAGATTCATTAAGCATATTAAAAATTTATCTACATAATGATGGAGGTCAACTTCCCAGTACAGATATAGAAATATTTAGCTACCATTACAACCCTCTTGTCTTTGGCCATCCATTTTATAATATTTTAGTGAAACATTCATTCTTGGTCTGAATGCCGACTTGATAATTATTGATTTTCTTAATTTCACTAATTTTTTTAAGGAAGAACATCTTTGACTATTTATTATGACATTGATTGAAAAAATTATTGTCAGGGGCTTCAATGTATTCATCTTCCATAAACTAGAATATTATCTTACCATTCAGACCTCTTAAGAATTTATGTGTTGGTGATTTCTGTTACAGGTAAGATATAGGTGTCATACTATGGGGTCTAGATAGTTATGGATTCGATTGGACACATATTATAGGTATCAATTTTTATCAGGATCTAACTCATTTTCAGTTGCAATATTTTTGCCTCCATTTATAACAAAGTAGATTAGAGGATGGTTTTGATATCTAAAAGGATGTACCAACATTTAAAATGATTGGTTCATATAAAACATGAAGGCCAGTAAAAAATGAACTAGATGCCATATTTTAGGAGACACTTATCTCTACTTTTCATGATCCAGAATAGATGCATGTGACGTGCTAGGGGTATATACAGGAGTTAGATTGGTGTGTGCTTGTATAAAATTGAAAATAAATTCATCTTACATTACAAAACATAAAGAACAAATGATTTTTAATGTTCAATTTCAAGTTTTTTTGACAAATTCAAAGCAATAAATAAAATAACAACCACTTCAATTAGTACTAAGTGGATAAATTTTTTAATTTATTTTATAATCATGCTTCATTTTCCAAATATAACATCTTAACAATCTTTTAGTGTGTACACTTTATTTTGCAAACCTAATAGCTTAGCAATATTTTGGTGTGTAGAACCAATGGCATTGCATGCCAATGAAGAAATAATAATAATAATAATAATAATAATAATAATAATAATAATAATAATAATAATAATAATAATAATAATAATAATAATAAACAAAACACATCGCATGTTGAAGAAGGTAACATATTAAGATTACGCATATTTTTTCAATTATATAATTTTTTATTTCTCAATGATTCATATTATTGATAGAATATTTATTCATTTGTTGATGTCTTAATTAAAATAGCTCAAAATGAAAATCAAGCACTTTGTGTCTACAACACAATGACCCATGACACATCTCTGCAGGTTGGTACCTCCACATAAACAACACAAGGTAATAATTTACAACAAAACATATTTTTAAAATACAAATATCAAATCAATTGATTATTAATGAGAATTTTTAGTTAATAAACTATATAATACCTTGCATGAAATAAATAACCAACGATTCAATGAAAGAGTACATCCATACAAACTACAAAAAGGTTAAAAAGAGGTGAAAACCCTTTTCAAGTAAATACATAGTTATGCAATTTCATACAAGTATAGAATATATTAGTTATCTTTATTTATGTAAGCACATTACAATTGAATTTTTTTTCATGGACAAGAGATTGTAGAAGACAATAAAATATAGACTTATATCAGCTTGGGATTTGGAAGTGTGGTTCATTTTATTGTTGTGTAGAATGAATGTGGTTGTATTTACCCATTAAAATGTTGTTTAAAAGTTTAATTTACTGATTAAAATGTTGCTTACATGTTTAATTTTCATAGTTTAATATAGCACAATATGTGTTATACTATGTCTTCAATACAATAAATTTTGATGCAGAGTATCCATGCGTTCTTTATCAATAAAATGACCAAGAAAGTATATTGTGCTAGAAACAATTATATTGCTATTGATTCAAATAGTTTTTAATTTGATTTGTCTTATTAGAAGTATATGAGGGGGGTTCAATTATTAAGGTGTATTATATTCATTTTAAATTAGTGATAGTGAACTATGACCTATAAGAGTTACTATAAATTTTATTTTTTTGCTATGATGGGATGCATAAACATATAAATATAGATGTTGGTTGATCAATTTGACATTGCTATCAACTCCTATGATAAACAAGTTATGGAGAAACTAGAATGATTCAGATTATGATACATTCATGGTCAAGTTACAAGGATTCAATATGAACTTTTATATGTATGTGTGTTACAAAACTAGAAACAAAAATGGTACATACATGTATAATGAGTATTATAGTTACAATGTGTTACAAAATTTATTTTTGGAGAAAATATTCTTCTAAATCACTTCATTGTATAGGTATAGGTCTAAATTATTCAAAACAGCCCTATTTACTCAAAATGATCCATGCGAAAATGCTTTGAAATAGTCCAATTTATTTCAAATATAAAAAAAAAAATTTTTGAGAAAATTATCTTCACTCCACTTTAGTGGGTATACATCTATTTTATCTAAAATAGCCCAAATTTTTCAAAATGATTTATTTCTAAATGTTTTTAAACACTCCAATTTATTTAGAATATATGAAATTTATTTTTTGGAGAAAATTTTCTCCACTCTGCTTTATGTGGTATAATTAAAAATTATTCAAAATAGTCTAATTCATTCAAAATGATCTATGGCCCAAATGGTTTGAAACAATCCATTTTATTTGGAACATAAGAAATTTTTTTTGAAGAAAATTTTCACCACTCCATTTTAGTGGGTATGAGTCCAAATTATATGAAATAGTCCTTATATGATGTGTAAGAAGATAACTTACTCAAAAAAAGGTAAGAGTGAAGAGGATAAATTCAATGATATTGAATATAACCACTAACATTAATCAATAATTCACCATGAAAACACTAAATGTGAGTTGAAGAAGGCAAATACTAGTTTGCATTAACTTCAAAATCAACAAGAATCAATTTTAGTAGGGCTTTACAATACTAACATGGAGGATAATTTTTAATGTCCTTTTCAAGATTATATATAGAATAATGGATAGGAGAGAGAGAGGGGGACATGTAGGAAGCCTGTTATGACTGTCATCTATTATGAAACTAGTTACAGTGATAATAGATGAAAAAAAATTAGTCCTATCATTCATCTTAAAAATGTGTTGGGTTGGATCGATGATGGCCTAAGGATAGGTGGCATAGAAGTTGATCTTCATCTCATATAAGTCAAATTTTATCTCTTTTTACTTCCCTTTCTTGGTTGAGTAGTTATAAGATGCTATTTTGACACATGGCTTGCTTGACCTTCTTATCATCTTTCTATGCCGTTATTGGATTATAGAAGATGCAAGAGCATATAAATTTAGTGTGTATGGATCTAAGAGTCAGAATGATGAATTTGGTCTTAGCGACCAATTTTTAATTATCAAGTGACTTTATATTATTATACTAATACTTTTTTAGATCTACACACACACACACACACACACACACACACACACACACACACACACACACACACACACACACACACGTGTGTGTGTGTGTGTGTGTGTGTGTGTGTGTGTGTGTGTGTGTGTGTGTGTGTGTGTGTGTGTGTGTGTGTGTGTGTGTGTGTGTGTGTGTGTGTGTGAGCATGCGCACACACAAACGCATGTGTGTGCACATTCACACACCCATGGAAGTTTTGTTATATGGGTATTGTGTTATTTAACATTTTGATTTATGGCATTGTTTACTTGATTAAGTGTTGGTTTTGTATGTATTGCTCATGTGTTGAGATAGAAATGGCGTGTTATATTAATGTGAAGTATAAATCCCAATGTCCATGTTTGCATTTTTCTTCTAATTAGGTTTATCAAAGAACGATAGGAGGAATCTAAGAGATTGAAATAATAAAGAATATTAGGAAAAGCACAAGTGTTAAGGCTTACATCTGAGTATATAAAATGAGAAGAGTAGATAATTCGATGAGAGATAGAAAAGACTTTAAGAAGCTAAGAGGAGAAAAGGAAAAAAATCCAAATTGATTGAACAAAAATATATATTTCACCCAATAAAATAAAACAATATGTATTTAACACCCAAAAGGAATTAACTCCTAGTTTGAGTTAACATTGTTGATAATCCTCTTTACTTTTTTGTATGTATGTAGTAGCATAGAAAAAATTAAATTACTATAGTTTCTTTCATCATTGATTGTGAATAGTTTCCAAATAGAAATAGGGATGAAATAATTGTTTCAAAATTTGGGTGTCAATGTGGGGACTCAATTGATAGATCCAACTAGGTTTAAACAATTGGGTCATTTCAAATCTATACATTATTTTTCAAAAAATACTTGTAGAGATCGACAATAATAATTGGATGCAAAATTATTGATATTGGGTCGATCTATTGGTTGTATATGGGCTTGATGGTGGAGGTCACCGCCCAAAATGAGGAATCAGATGAAGGGCTTTTCCTAAATGGTTGATTTTCCTATGCATAGGAAGCATCTAATTTGGAATGTTCCTCACAAATAGGTGAGGTCCAATAACCCATTAGCCCTAAATGGATTAAAATAAATAGCCACTACTTAGTTTGACATTGACTATATGTAAAATTAATTATCAAAATAACTACTTTTACTTAGGATGGCATTGATTTCTATTTACCTTCATCACGACCTTGTTGGTTGATCAAGTAGTCCAATAGACAATAATAATGTCTGATGGCACTCAATTTTAGGTACCCTTGCCAATGTTTGAGGGTATCTAGCTATATGTACCCTTGTTAGCAAATGGAAATGATATTGTTTCAGATATCTTAGTTGTATATCAGGATTATGGGTGTGTATGGTGCATAGAATCTTAGTGTGGGATGGTCAAATGAAATCAACACTAGAGTGAACCATATCTTTTCTTAATCAACTGGGAGTAGGAAATCTGACCCAAAAAACTGCAATGTGAGAATAGTGCCATTGTATTTCTACATATATGGAGTAATGGCTGGACTCTTGATGTATTTATATTATAAAATTTTCATGTTTTCTTTGGTGACTTAATAATAACCACAATATCTACGCAGTAACTCAAAACATCTCCTTTTTTCACACACAAGCATTTCCCCACCAACAACCCAACGCATTAATTTATCTAAATCGTTTATCTACTCAGATTAATTTTAGAGACATTAACCTATATAGAAAGGGATTTAAGGTGGGAATAAAGAGTAATCTTAAGATTTCATATCCGAAAAGAGTCTTTTTGAGATGCTTTTCCCACCTAATCACCAAAAAGAATAAAGTGACGCTAAAAAAATACAGGATACAATATATTTTTCATAGTTAGGAGTACTTCCAATTTGATTCTCTTGACGATGCAATGTCCCCTAGCTTTATGAGGGGATGAAAACGCTATACACTGAGACTACAAATGAAATAATCACAAAATTAATAGTTGATGAAAGATATTATACCCCAAATTGTAGCATGCCATTTCCATGGACAATGTTACAGAAATGAATTTTTTTGGGGGATATAACATATAAAATTGAATATATTATTTATTAATGCAAAAAAAATGGGTCCAACAAAAAAATGTAAATAATGAAAATTCGTCCATACCCATGTAGTGGAGTGTCCCAATGAATCCAAGATAAATATGTGGTTGGTATTGATGGTCAACTTGGCATGAACACAGAGGATGATGGCTTGTTAGATAGAATCCATCCATGTAAGCGCTTGGATTTTGGCTCCTATAGATTTCTCCTTGTTTCTATTTGGTGATCAGTTTATGCACAATATGATGTCTTCAAAAGTGTTTGATTCTAAGGAGATTATATGATGGCATTATTGCCATTGTACTAACAAAAATTGAGCAAGATATTCAAGAAATAGTAGCGGCCAATCATTTAGAATTTAAGCTCCTGAGACATATGCGCGGAATACAATCAATGCATTTCTATTTTTTTTAAAATGTTTTATTTTTTTAATTAATATCTTATGATAATAAAATAATTTAAAAAATACTATTTAAACTATTTTGATGTAGACAATTTATTTTATGGAGAAAATATTTATTTTTTACTAATTTTTTAATAGAAAATATTTTAACTTTAACTTCCTCACAAAATTTAACTTGTGATAAAAATTAAACCAATCACAAACTTAATATATATATATATCTTTTCGGAATTTCAATTTACATTCTATATTAATGTTCAAAATTACAATGCACATCTTTTAATGCAAATTTATAGCTTCCTTCATTACAACCTAAGTGAACTTGGTAGTAAGCTTGAGAATATAAACCTAAGACAATTCGGTAGTAAGCTCAAGTTCCCACCAATGTATTTTACTTCTAAAAATGTCAAACCAATAGTAAAGGAAAGTTGCTTTCATCCATATGTAGATATGGAATTCTTTTACATTTTAGATTGTCAAACCGAAAGTTTGGAAAAGTTGCTTCCGTTAATATGTAGAAAAGATCTCCATGAATGACCAATTCAAAGATGTACCGTGTCAGCGACGCAAAAGCTGCTTCGAGATGATTAGTAGTCAAAAGGATATACGAATACAAACACAAAGTCAACAAAGCGTAGCGGAGTGAGGAGAAAACGCGTTTGTCTTACACCCTCACATTATAAATATGCTGCTGCCTTGAGTAGAATACAAACACAAAGTAGCAGAGATAGAAATGGAGATGAGAACAAGTGTTGCAGGATTTGGAGTTGGGATTCTTGTGCTTCTCTGCACTGTCTCTCACTCGTACGCGCAGAATTGCGGGTGTTCGAGCGACTTGTGCTGCAGCCAATATGGTTACTGCGGAACTGGAGACGAGTACTGTGGAAAGGGTTGCCAACAAGGCCCATGTTACAGTAGCACCAATCCGGGCACTGCCAACGGCGGCAACGTTGCCTCCATCATTAACAAGGATTTCTTTGATGCCATTCTTGGCGCTGCAGACAGCGGCTGCGCTGGAAAAAATTTTTATACTTACGATGGCTTCATCGACGCCGCCAACGCTTACTCTGGCTTTGGCACCACTGGATCTTCTGACGACTCCAAGAGAGAGCTCGCTGCCTTCTTCGCTCACGTCACCCACGAAACTGGATGTATGTAATCTGAATCTGAATCTATCATTTTCTAACAAATGTTATTTGCATTTAGTACAGTAAACGATTATAATGATTTTGCAGCGTTTTGCTACATCGAAGAGATCGACGGCGCACAGAAAGATTACTGCGACGAAACGAATACTCAATATCCATGTGTTGCAGGCAAAGGCTATTTCGGCAGAGGACCCATACAACTATCCTGGTATTTATTTTATTTATTACTTGCCATGTTCTTTGTTAATTTCAGTTTGGGTACGCTCATGATCAAGTTGAATGATGCAGGAACTTCAACTACGGTCCAGCAGGAAAGGACATCGGCTTCGACGGGCTGGGTGAGCCAGAGAAGGTTGCACAAGACCCTGCCATTTCGTTTAAGACGGCGGTGTGGTACTGGATGATACAGAGTAACTGCCATACAGCCATCACCTCCGGTCAGGGATTCGGAGCCACAATCCAAGCTGTGAATGGTCCAATCGAATGTAATGGTGGTAACCCTGAGGCCGTCAACAAGCGCATCGGTTATTACCAGAAGTATTGCCAACAGTTGGGAGTAGATCCTGGCTCTAGCCTCTCTTGCTAAGTTAATTACCCACCCAACTCTTCAAATTAGTAACTAAGAAATACAAACAAAACCTTTCCTCTCATTTATTGAATAAACAACTACTACACCTATCATTTTCGTTAAATAATTGCAGTCATTTATTGAATATGCAGACGTGAAACGGCCCATGCTGCTTGTGTATTTTGAGTGCTTACGCAAACTGTTTATGTTTTTACTGATTTATTTTTCATAATATTATCTTTCTAATCTTGCTTTTTTAAGTTTATATATCGTTTGCTTGAAGAGAATCAACTTCAACATATGATTTGAATATTTGATTTGAGATGATACAGCCTATATTGTATAATTACAACCATTTGAATACGTTTTGTTACGAAATTATGAGAGGACGCAAGATTGGAGAAACAACTTTAGTACTTATAGCAAATTTAATCCAACCCAAATGGGAGTTGTATTAATAATATATTTTATAATTTTACGTTATTTGCTTTCTCATCTAATCAATTGCAATGAATGAAGAAAGTAAATAACAAACGATTGAGTTTTTGAGATCAGATAAGATAATGATGATGTTATGAAATAGATCAAAACGAGAATGAACCCTCAACATTTTAACAAACATTGGACAAAACTTATCTCTATTTATTATTATTATTTTTTTTCAAGAATATACAATGAACCAATACACTTATTTATTATTTTAAACTTCTTTCTAATATAATATTTTGTTTCTAGATATATAAGTGTACATGGATTGTGCCATTAATACTATATCATAGAAAACATAAAATTATATGGAAATTCTATTTATTTGTAATAGTGAATTGTAAATAAATGTTTTTAATCCTAATTTGAATATGTTCTAGATAATTAGGTTCAATGACTACAGACAATTCATGATTGAAAGTGTGGGATGATGGATGTGTTTGTGACAACAACATATAATGGAAATCCCCTTCTAGTTATACTTTGATGGTCATCCTTACCCTTTTCCAAATGTCATTTTTTATTGTAGGATGAAAAGTTAAAAGTAAATCATGTACCATCGATAATATAAAGTAAATGATTGAATTATCATAAATTTAAAATAGCTAAGGATTGATTGATTTGCATAGGGAAAGACTGTTACTTCCATATAATCCCTTCTTCTCAATGCATACAACAACTATGTAAATTAAACATTTATCTTATGAGTGTATTCAGCGAAAAATAAAATTATTTAAAAAAAAATTAAAGCATAACTAAAATTACATTTTACGTCAACTTGGGCATAAATTTTAAAATCATCGTGTGGATGTAATTCAAAATCATAACATGGACAGATTTATAAATTTAACATGGAGATAAATTTATCTATCAAAATCTCAATGTTATAATCTATCACCATGTTAAATTTAGGGATCATCCTTTGTCAACATTATCTTGTCACTGTCAAAAACGTAATAAAGCAACGTATTAAAAACATCTACCCATCATTAAACATAAATTTAAACATGAAATTTTATTTTTGAAAATACATTGTTTTATGATATAAATGTATCCCAAAATTGATTTTTACCTATGTTTAATTGTGCTTTGTATCAATCCAAATGTTATCATGAAAGTTTCTACAAATGATCAATAACAATAAAAATGTCTTAAAATGACCATATATTAATAAATTTGCGCTTAACATCCAATATAAATTGAAGAAAAAATTAAAGACCTTCTTTTAATGTTTATATTTTTCATAATTAGAAGTGCACTTTAAAATAATTGGTGTGAATACACTCTTAGAAGTAGAATATATAAATAAGATGAAAATATTGTTGTAAATTTAAATCTATAAGTAATGGGATGTTTATTCTTAGACACAACCGAGAAATACCTATCATTTGAGGATAGAAAAATGTCCATTGTATAGGAAATATTTGTCCTTTTGTAATGGGATGTGTATGTTGTAGTCAAGTAAATAAAGTATCACCATGTATTTTAAAAAAAAAGTATTATTGTAAAAATATTACATCAAAAAATGAAGACATTTTTTTCAAGACAAGGAAATGGTCTATTTTTTTTAATAAAATGAAGCACCACCTTTAACATTTAAAATCTAGTATTGGTGCTCTTATTTCATAATTGAAGTAGTGTTACACCTATCATGGAGATGATGAACCATCAAGCACTAATTGCCATTTTGTAGAAGTGAAAACTCATATTTATCAAATAAGTGAATCAATACCGTGCAATGAATTTTTATTTCTTGATTAATAATGATGATATTGATCATTACAATAACAATAACAATAACAATAACAATAACAATAACAATAACAATAACAATAACAATAACAATAACAATAACAATAACAATAAAAATAAAAATAACAATAACAATAACAATAACAATAACAATAACAAAAACAAGTGAAGCTAATCATCATTTAATTGAAGAAATGTTTGAATATTAAGTAAAATAATATAAACAAAGGTTACTATCACATGATTATATGAAAACATGATTCCAAATAAAATAAGTTAGGAAAATATTATTATGGAGACTGTATTTATAGATTAACCCTAAGACAATTTGGTAGTACACTCAAAATCCTATCATTGTATTTTAATTTTAAGATTGCGTTATTGAAAGTTAAGGAAATTTGATTTCATTAATATATAGATATGAAACTCTTTATAGAAAGAAAAAATATCCATGAATGACACACAAACCAATATAAAGATGTACCATGTCAACGATGTAAACTCTTTGAGATTATTAGTAATCAAAACACACAAAGTCAACAAAGTAAATTTAAAGGAGGATAAAACACATTTTTCTTACATCTTCACATTATAAATATATTTCAGACTTAGTAGCCTCTCACAATACAAACACAAAGTAGCAAATATATAAATAAAGAGATAAAAATGTAGATGAGAACAATTGTTGCATGATTTGGGGTTGGGATTTTTGTGCTTATATGAAATATCTCTTTAATATAGGGCATCTCAAGGTTAGGATGAGTCATTTTAAGACATATTGACAAGAGTAAAATATTTAAAATGTCAATACACAATCACATGACAAATTAAGTACCTAATTTTCCCCAAGGTGAACTAGAAGCAAACGTAGTGTAAAATACTACTAAAAATGTCAAAATAACCCTTATCATTTTAAAAACACCTATATGTCCATGTATGGTTAGAATAATTCATCATCTAAGGATTCACATTTTTATTTTAAGTGCACAAGACTTTTAAAGCCCTTTATAAATCTAAGTAATTCAGTTTATAATTTCAAAATTCTTGGCCATGACTAGTGGAGGTTGTTACAATTATCTCTAGATAGAATTAGATTCTCCTTATCATTAAGACCCTTCAAGTAATTATTGAATATTCAAGTGTTCTTTTTAATGAGTAATTTACAATGATTTTTTTGTGCACTTCATAATAATTGATCATAGATTTGATGAAGTACTAAGAGATTGAAAAGTTTAAAATGTCTTTGGTAAACATGCATGGATCCAATCGATTGGAATAAAACTTGTTCAAACACATACAGACTTGAAAATACCATGGAGAATCACAAAGTATGGCCAATAGGGAGTAATGCTCTCTTAATTTCTTATTCCCTGTGAGAAGGCTAATCAAATAATAATGAGGTCAATATTTTAGTAAAAAATAATAATAGGCATTACAGATTATCCTCATGAAAAAATGAAAAAAAAATAAGTGCAATTTATTATTAATATCTTCTACATATTCTTTGAAATTCCTTCAATATATTACACTACCTATGCATTGTTCTGTTGGACTGAACTTCTTTTATACAAATATTCTAGGAAAATTATTATAGTCATTAGTGTTTCTATTGAAAAAATAGTTTAAATTTTTTAACACATGAATACTTATTACAAATATGTCATATTAATTGTATAATTTATGAAAAATGAAATGTTTTCAAATGATGAAGTTTTAATGAAAACAATCTTTGTTATAACTTCTAATAACTATATGAAAGGAAAATAATTTCATATCTACATTGCTACAATAATATTCACCTTAATTATCTTTCTATACTTGGTCATCATGAATTTGATATACATCATAAATGGAATGATGCTAACATTTCATATTGCTTAAAAAAATAATTACTTTTATAAAAGTGAATAAAATGACCAACTAGATTTATGAATTCCATTTTTCAAGTTCATCCACTTTGAATTCATCATATCTAGAACAAAATATTAATATCAATATTATTATGTGCCTCTATAATTAGCGTGAAACAATAATTCTATTTTAAATGATTATTTAGGGCATAACATCATACATTATAAAAAAATAATTAATATTAGATTGGTAAGAAACTCAAAATAGTTCACCATTTCTATTTCTTGGAACAATAGGTATTGCAACATTTAACACAAATGTCAAAATAATGAAATTTGTATTTTGCACACCTATAAAATAAATGGAACCATTGGAAGGCCAAGCACTAGATTTTATTAATTTATTAAACATATAGTTATTTTTCTTCTGAGGATAAACTCTGGTTTCATTTATCATATCACTTATATACAAAAAATTAATTTATTTCAAACACATAACAATGAAATGTAGAAATCATTAAATATGTCAATTTCATGGAGTAACACATAACGTATTAGGAAAAAGAACTTTAGATATCCCAATGATGATGAATTAGACACAAAATTTATTTTGCCAAAAAGATGTTATAAATTATGATTACATACAATTTTTTGGTTGAGTCTGGCTTGGTCAATGGTGCTCTTTGATAAATTCATGATGGAGTTTATATAACTAGTGCCAAAATGCTTGTTTTGCCCATTTTTTTTGTTATACATATGAATAAAATATATAGGCCTAACTTGGCATGCCAAAAAAACTCAATATGTACTAATCCGTCACATAATTTGAGCAAAAAGTAAAAAAAAATTGTTGAAAATGGAATTGAATCTAACAATAAATAAAATACATGTGCTAACATTAGAAAATGAAGCAATTGGAGTGTTCTTTATTTCTCTTGCTCTGTCAGTGTTTGCATTGTGCCTCCCTCTTACATTTTCTAGTTAGATATTTGTATTAGTTTATGGTTTTTACATTAATACTAATAGTGAAAAGTAGGGAATATATCTAATTTAAAATAAATAAAAATCCTTAATCTAATAGTTGGGAACCAACCATTCTAACTAGACTCAATTCATGGAAAAATATTGAAGACAACAGAGATAATATGATTAACTAAATGCTACCCATTGATATCAATTGGATGTTATCAATGCACCTTTAAGAACATGAAATTCAATGGAGATATTATAAAAATTACTGAAAGAATTTGATAAACTATAATGAAAGATAAATATTTTGAAATCAAATAGTTACAAAAATTGATGATGCCATGAAATAGATGAAAATGAGAACAAAACTCAATAATTTAAGAAAACAAACATTGATGGTAGGCTCAACATTGATCATTGAACATTGTTATAATTGTTGATAGGTAACAATTATATTATCCTTATCATTAATATTACTCAAACATCTATTGAATATTCAAGTGTTCTTATTAATGAGCTATTTGAAATGAAATTTTTTGTGCACTTCCAAATAATTAATCATGGTGTTTTAACTATTTAATACTTAGTAGATGTAAATATTATACATAGAGTAAATAAAAATAAATATATCAAAGGGATATATCAAATTAATTTACCCAAAATAGTAAGTGTATTGAGAAGATCATCTTTTTTGGTATGAAATAGGCATTGTCTAATGATGGCAATGCTGAAACAAGTCTAGAAATCACTCTGAAGTCCTTCCATTTAGAAATTGGAACTAAAACTAATTTTAGATAATAACACATTACACTAGTGTCCAAAAAACCATGCTATTATCCTTTCAAGAATAGGGATATTGAGAATTTTGGGGATGCTATGATAAGGCTTTAGGGTTCTATAGGTGTGCTTAGGGGATTTTGATCATTCTTCAGTGTCACTATTTTTCTATTTCTTCTTCAAAACCCTAATTAACACTTACATGAAACAACAATGGAATTAAATTAAAAATGAAGGAAAAATATGGGTTATGGGGTGTTACAATTGCATAGGATAGAACTCATGTTGTCCTAGTCACTACCTACATTAACCTCAATGATAGGTGTCTTAAATTGCATGAAGTTATCCCTTAGGAAATGTGCATAATCAATGTGCATGGAATACCACAATGACTTTCAATTTGGCTATTCTTTGATCAAATAATGTAGGTCTATGTTTTACTAACTAATATGTAGAGATTTGACCTATACTATTGAATAATGTTTAAGTAATTATGTGCCAATATACTAAGTGCTAAATGTAAAATGCCTTGTGAGGCTCTTTATATATAAGAAAATTTTATTTCAATGTGAGATCCTTGTAAACTAGTCTTCAAGTCAAAAAATAAAGACCAAATCATAATAAGAGACTTAAGGAAGGGTAAAGACCCATATCAATTTGAAATGTGACTATTGGACACTAGCATTGAGGTGGACACTAGCATACTACACTAGTTTTCATGATAGTGCTAGTGTTCTGAGACAAAAAATTTGAGTACTAATTATGGAAAAAAATCTAGGGGGTCTGTGACTAGGGTTTCATGACATAGGACCATTGAATGTGAATAAAAAAGGAAAACCCAGTCATAAGAGAAATCAAAATACCAGAATGTTTATGTAAACAAGACTCACACTCATTGTTAATACCTTCCCATGAAAGTACAACATAATACATAGTACTTATGTTTATTTGACCAAAATAGAGTGTGCACATTTACCCCCATTTTATTGTAGTAATGCAATGAAAATGAAATTACTAGAGTAAAAGTAAAATAAAATGTGTACCTATACTTACTTGTGAGGATGTATTCTGAACCTGACCCACTTCTTGGCTAGAGAAGTGAATAGGTATTTATAATGTTGTATATGAAGAGGAAATCCATAATGTGGGTGTCCCTTGTAATGAATATGAATAACTTAATATATCATAAGAGATAAAGCCCTATTTTTCCCCACTTTGATATATGGCTAAGTATGAAAAGAAATCTATGATCTACATAGAAATAAGCCATGTTTACCTCAACTATTGCATGTTAGTAAGTCTGATAAGTAAATTATAATTGTGGAAAAATAAGTTGAACTTTCCCCCAATCTAATGTGTGAATTATGTCTAATAAGTATTTGTAAATGTGGAAAAATAAGACCTAATTACCCCCACTCTGGTGTGTGAATTTAATTTGATAATTAATATGATCAGTGCATAAAATTGTTGTTTGACCTTCATAATCTGGGTCTAGTGATAATTATGGATCAACCAATTCAATTAGATATATGACCCAACCTGGTGAAATCTTGGTGACATTTAAGTGAAAATTTACATATTATTTAATAATGTATGCATAAGGAATGGTATAATTTACCATTCCATCTATATAATCTACTCGAATCTGGTGGGATCGAGGGCACATGCCCTCGACCCTGATACCTGAATAATGTAACTACGTATCATGTGTATAATTTTTTTTCCATATAAGGATGTTGTAACATGTATGTGCCCCCATAGTCATAATTAGAGTTTGTAATAGTATCTAAATAATGTGAAAAAAATGATATTTTAGACCAATATCTAACAAGATTATGAAACATTGTAAATCTGAGTCAACCTATGTGTTTGAATATTTAAGCCAATTTGTGTATCTAAATTTACCTATGCACCTAACTATTTATGTATCTGAACCACTATATGCCTAAGTATTTAAACTATTTTATATCTAAGTATCTAAATCTGGATGTCTAATTCAAACTATGTGTCTGTGTATAATTGTATCAGTGTAAATAGTGTATATATGCACCACTTTTGGTGAGAGAGGTAAAACTCAAGTAAAGGTGTCGACTGAAAATTGATATTGGTAAGAATGTTAGTGACAGTTATGATTGATAATGGAAATGTAATATAATTTATTTTATCAATTGTATATGAATAATTTTTAAGTTGAGTCTAGGATAAACTTATAGTCTATATTGAGTTTGTTAAACAAAAATGAGTTTTGTCATTTACGGAGTCAAATTGTTTAGGATATAAATGTAATTAATACAATGTGTGGGATATCATCATTTTTCATAGCATAGAATAAATGGGTTGTATATTGGAGCTATGGTTTTTGAGATATTATGATTTGAAGATTTTGATATTACTTGGTAAAATTTGCCATAAGGTCAACCTAAGGTAGGTGGCATTGTTAAAACATAGCTTAAATAGGTTGACTGATTGATTTTGAAATTCATTTGAACATTTTAACTTGAGTGAATTATTGTTTTAATCCTATTAAATATGCTAAGGAGATAAGGAGTGAATGTGACCCACTATGAGGAGGTGGAGGTGGTCATCCACATTAATGAGGAGGTTACCCCAGTAAAGAACCTATCATTTTTTGTGTTTTTAAAAAATATTTTGAATTTTTTTTTATCATTTTTAATGCATTTTAGGTAGTTTAGTCCCTTTTTAGGAGGTTCATAGTAGTGTCCCAAGGACCATGCTAGTGTATTTAGATATTGTGCTATTATCCATCACTAGTGTCCTAGTAGCAGTGCTAGAGCGTGATAGAGTAAAAATTATAAGTTTTTATTCTAATTTATGTTTAATGATCATTTTTTCATGTTTATATGTCATTTGGAGATGACAATGTCATATTTTTTTTGGTATTGCAAGTAGATGTGTGCATGAAGGAATTTTGTAGTGGCTAGATGATGGAAAGCTTATATTATGTTATGATAGATAATGACAGGTCAACAATTGATAGGATTTATTTGGGTTATATGGCCACACTTGCACTGATTCCATAGGAATACCATATGGTGATTGCCTTGTGCGAGTGGTGGAATGTTGATACTTGTAAATTTTAGCTATCCATGAGGGAGACAACTATTACTCTAGAGGATGTCTATAGGATATAAAGAGTGCCCATTACTGGTAAGTGGGCTATACTAAAAGATGTTAGTGGAGACATATCTATAAATTGTGCCTCTAGGTATTTTATGTGCAT
>JARHVA010004519.1:47500-90000 GCA_037957365.1 Torreya grandis | reverse complement strand
GAAATAAACTCACTGGGATAGATATTCATTTTTGCTTTATCTTAATTTGATTCTTTTGAATAAAAGAATTACATATCATTAATTTGAATTGGAGGTCAAAAGCCCTGATCATTAACTAAAATTTGATGGTCATTTTGTATAAAAATATAACAGAATCAGTTCCTTTGAGTAATTTTTATGTAATCTAATAGTTCATAGAATTTTTATAACTAAGTTCAGAGGGCTACTAAAAATTAATAATTCGCATGCTTTACTTCCAATTGTCCCAAATGCCAAGTGTCATTTTCAACATCAAATTTAATTCTTGTGACAACTTCAATGGTGATATGTGATTGAAACTTATAATTGAATTCCTCCCAGACATAATAATATTTGATAGATTTGCTCTTCAAATTAATCTACCTCATCTACTATGCACATGGTGAAGCACCACAGAGTGTTAAATCTGTACTTGTGATTGCATTAACCCATTTTCTAATGTTACATGGCATTATAAAAAATAAAAATTCATTAATTTTGTTAAAAATTTAATATTATTTTTGTACCATTAGTTTATATATATATATATATACATATATATATATGTATATGTATATGTATATATATATATATATATATATATATATATATATATATATATATATATACATATGTATATATATATATATGTATATATATGTATATATATATGTGTGTGTGTGTGTGTGTGTGTATATATATATGTGTATATATATATATATTATAATTTTTATAATCTTAATAAATCAAGTTTTTGTAATTCTTGATTTTACTACATTGATGTGATTTGGCCCTATAAATGATGATTTTCAAATCACTTCACTACATATCCAATTGATAATGATGCATGGATATGTGATTTAACCTTCATAGATACATGATTTAACCTTCACAAATATGTGATTATTTTAATTTAATGCCCATTTATTATTAAGGTTCACTAGATTTAATCTTCAATGTAATCTACTATGCACATTTTTTTCATTAGATTTGTTATGCATATAATATTGTTTTATAATCTATATTAACATATATATTATATGATATAATAATATTGATTAATATTAAAATATATGAAGGGATTCAGATGGCAGATTGACATTAATGAAGTATAGAGGGTATTATTAGATGGAATGATGGCATCTCATGGCATGAGGGAGCCTAAAGGCTTCCCTTGCACCTCTTTAAGTTTACTACCACCTTGGTATTATATAAAAGGGGTTATGTGAAGCAAAAGATTATAAATCGTTAATTAAACCTACTAGTTACTGCAAACCCATTACATTGATGTCAAAATAAATTCATCTTAATAATAATTATGGCATAAACTTATCAAGATCTGAATCACCATGCAATGCTTTAGTTTATGATGGCTTGCATTTTTCGTGTAAAGAGATAGCCTTCCATTACAATCATTATGTCAAAATTTCAACTCCCTTAGTTTTGATCAGGTTTTGTCTTGGTGAATTCAATGTATAAATTTATTTTGTTACAATGGTGTTAAAAATATTAGAAGTGATCGAGAAGACTTATGGGTTTAGAAATACGATAAAAATTTGAAATGGAAATATATGTTTGAAATAAACCAATTTTAGTCTAAAGGTTTGTATGTGTACTATTATACCACCACCACTTGTTTCTCCTAATAATTAATAATGTTACATCTTCAAAAAAATGTGGATGAAACTCCACTTATTATGCATTCAGAAGAGCCTATTCATAATTATTTCTAAATCATTACCATCAGTTCCAATGTTCCATGACGATAATTTTACTTCTATTTCCATATTGGAACTTCTAAAATTTTCATTTTAATATGGTTTTGTAGCAGATTATTGAACATTTTATAATTTTAATGATCCCCTAGATGTGATCCAAAAACCCATGGTAGGAGACCCATCAAGTGTAATTTGTTGTGATAAGTCTGTTGTTATTTTATTGGAATGAAATTACCTAAATTATACAAATGTACATCTAGATATCTATAAATGAATTCAAAGTCTATATATAGAAATACTATATATAGTAAGTGTTTTGAAGTAGACTTATTAATATGCCCTCACATAACCATATTAATTTAGATAAGCACACAAAATCCTTTCCCATGAGGTCTTTGAGTTACTAGCTACTATTTTAAGTCACTTATTTTAATTAGCATTTTAGGGTTGAATTTGTCTTCAAATATTAGTTTGTAATTTCAAGAAAGGTAACTCACCCTCATAGGTATTTGAATTGGTGAATTAAATTATCTCAAGAGTATAATTCTTAGGGTGGCTAAATATTAAAGAGTCAATTCCCTACATTTAGATAATTTTCTTATGTTACATATTTAAAAAATGTGGATGAAACTCCACTTATTATGGAAGAGCCTATTTTTTATAAATCATTAGCACAATCTCTACATCAAAATTGCAACTCCCTTGGTTTCAATCAGGGGGCATCTGTATTCACTGTATAAGGAGCACAGTTGTAGGTGATCATATTTTATCTTTGTGATTGCAATGGAAAAATTACTTTTGTTACAATGGCGATAAAAAAATTAGAAGAAACCAAGAAGAATTTTGGGTTTAGAAATATGATAAAAATTTTAAGTGGACATATATGTTCAAAAGACACCATTTATTCCAATGTGTATGCCTACCATTAAATCACTACCACTTGTTTCTCTTAATAATTAATAATGACACATCTTAAAAAAATGTGGATGTAACTCCACTTATTATTTAAGAGCCTAATAATTATTTCTAAATCATTATCATCAGTTCCAAAGTTCCATGATGATAATTTTACTTCTATAATTTTATTTTACTATGGTATTGTAGTGGATTATTGAACATTTTCTAATTCTGATGATCCACTAGATGTGATTAAAAAACCCATGGTAGGAGAACCATCAAGTGTAATTTAGATAAGCACAAAAAATCCTTTTACAAGAGGTCTTTGAGTTACTAGGTATGATTTTGTGTAACTTATTTTAATTACCATTTTGGGCTTGAATTCGTCTCCAAACATTAGTTTATAATTTCAAGAAAGGCAGATTTCACTCATAGGTATTTGAATTGGTGAATTAAATTATCTCAAAAGTATAATTCTAGGGGGGGGCTAAAAATTAAGGAGCAGAATTCCTAAATTTATACAATATGCTTATGTTACATCTTCAAAAAATTTGTATGAAACTCAACTTATTATGAAAGAGACTATTTTTTCTAAATCATTATCAAAATATCTTTGTCAAAATTGTAACTCCCTTGGTTTTGATCAAAGGGCATCTGTATTCATTGGATAAGGAACATAGTTGTGGGTGATTAGGTTTTGTCTTGGTGATTGCAATGGAGAAATTATTTTTATTACAATCGCATTAAAAAAATTAAAAGTGACGAAGAAGAATTTTGGGTTTAAAAATATGACAAAAATTTGAAGTGGACATTTATGTTCGAAAGACACCATCTATTCCAATGTGTATGCCTACCATTATACCACCACCACTTGTTTCTCTTAATAATTAATAATGTTACATATTTAGAAAATGTGGATGATACTCCACTTATTATGTAAGAGCCCAATAATTATTTCTAAATCATTACCATTGGTTCTAAAGTTATATGATGATAATTTTACTTCTATTTCCATATTTTATCTTTCATTATTTTCATTTTACTATGGTCTTGTAGTGGATTATTTAACATTTTCTAATTCTGATGATCCCTTAGATGTGATCCAAAAACCCATGGTAAGAGACCCATCAAGTGTAATTTAGGTAAGCACACAAAATCCTTTCCCAAGAGGTCTTTGAGTTACTAGGTATGATTTTGTGTCACTTATTTTAATTACCATTTTTGGGTTGAATTCATCTCCAAATATTATTTTATAATTTCAGGAAAGGCGAGTTGCCCTCACAGGTATTTGAATTGGTAAATTAAATTATCTCAAAGGTATAATTCCTAAGGGGGGGCTAAATATTAAGGAGTCAAATCCCAAAATTTAAATAATTTTCTTATGTTACATCTTCAAAAAATGTGGATGAAACTCCACTTATTATTCAATAGCCTAATTTTTCTAAATCATTAGCATAATCTCTATTTCAAAATTGTAACTCCCTTGGTTTCGATCAAGGGTCGTCTGTATTCACTGGATAAGGAGCATATTTATGGGTGATTAGGTTTTATCTTGGTTATTGGAATGGAAATATTACTTTTATTATAATGGCATTAAAAAATTAAAAGTGACCAAGAATTTTGGGTTTAAAAATATGATTAAAATTTGAATTAGACATACATGTTCGAAATACACTATCTATTCCAATGTGTATGCTTACCATTATACCACCACCACTTGTTTCTCTTAATAATTAATAATGTTACATATTCAAAAAATGTGGATGAAACTCCACTTATTATGTAAGATCCTAATAATTATTTATAAATCATTACCATTTGTTCCATTATACTATGAAGATAGTTTTACTTCTATTTTCATATTTGAACTTCTATAATTTTCATTGTGCTATGGTTTTATAGAAAATTATTGAACATTTTCTAATTTTGATGATCCCTTGGATGTGATCCAAAAACCCATGGTAAGAGACCCATCAAGTGCAATTTAGATAAGCACACAAAATCCTTTACCAAGAGGTCTTTGAGTTACTAGGTATGATTTTTTGTCACTTATTTAATTACCTTTTTGGGATTGAATTTGTCTTCAAATATTAGTTTATAAGTTCAAGAAAGGTGAATCGCCCTCACATGTATTTGAATTGGTCAACTAAATTATCTTAAAGGTATAATTTGGGAGGGGGGGATAAATATTAAAGGAGTCAAATCCCTAAATTTAGAAAAATTGCTTATATTACATCAAGTTCCAAAAACGTGGATGTAAATCAACTTATTATGCAAGAGCCTATTTTTAAAAAATCATTAAAACAATCTCTACATAAAAATTATAAATCCCTTGGTTTCGATCAAGGGGAATCTATATTCGCTGGACAAGGAGCATAGTTGTGGGTGATCATGTTTTGTCTTGGTGATTGCAATGGAGAAATTGCTTTTTTTTAAAAATGGCATAAAAAAACTAGAAGCGACTAAGAAAAATTTTGGGTTTAGAAATATGATAAAAGTTTGAAGTGGACATATATGTTCAAAAGACACCATCTATTCTAATGTTTATGCCTACCATTGTACCACCACCACTTGTTTCTTCTAAAAATTAATAATGTTACATCTTCCAAACATGTGGATGAAACTCTTCTTATGAAAGAGCCTAATAATTATTTCTAAATCATTACCATCGATTCCAAAGTTCTATGACAAGAATTTTACTTCTATTTACATATTTGAATTTCTATAATTTTCATTTTAATATGGTATTTTAGTGGATTATTGAAAATTTTCTAATTGAATTTGATGATCCCCTCGATGTGATCCTAAAACCCAGGGTAGGAGACCCATGAAGTGTAATTTGTTGTGATGAGTCTGTTGTTATTTTAATGAAATCAAATTCCATAAATTATGTGAATCTACATTTAGATATCTATAAGTGGATTCAAATTATATATATAAATACTATATATATTAATTTTTTTGAGGTAGACTACTTAATATGCCATCACATAAACATAATTTAGATAATGACATAAAATCCTTTTCCAAGAGGTCTTTGAGTTAACATGTATGATATTGTGTCACTTATTTTAGTTACCATTATGGTGTCTAATTACTCTCCAAATATTAGTTTGTAAGTTCAAGAAATGTGACTCACCCTTAGAGGTATTTGAATTGGTGAATTAAATTATCTCAAAGGTATAGTTCCTGCAGGTAGGGGATAAAAATTAAGGAGTCAAATCCCTATTTAAGATAATTTACTTATGTTACATCTTCAAAAATTATGGATGAAACTCCACTTTTATAAAAGAGTCTATTATTTTTAAATCATTAGCATAATCTCTACATCAAAATTATAACTTCCTTGGTTTTGACCCCAATATTGGGCTTCAAAGTTGAATTACTCAATGTGTTGTTGGCTGAAATTTTAACCCTACTCTGCATTGAGATATCACATTGCTTATCATCATGAATGAAAAGTTAATGTTTATAGATTGGTATGGTTTAGACTAATTATGCCCTCACATAACCATAATTTAGATAACCTCACAAATTCTTTTGCTAAGCCTAGGTTTTGAGTTACTAGGTATGATTTTGTGTCATATATTTTAATTACCATTTTGGGGTCAAATTCATCTCCAAATATTAATAGTTTGTTAATTCAAGAAAGGTGACTCGCTCTCATAAGTATTTGAATTGGTAAATTAAATTATCTCAAAGGTATTCTATGGGGGTTAAAAATTAAGGAGTCAAATCCCTATTACACAATTTAATCATGTAATTTAATGAACAAGTATGAATAAACTTTTTTAATTAGAATAATTATAAAATTAAAAAAAAATTGTAAATATTTTTATATTAAAAAATATCTAAGTTTATTATTTATTTATGTTTAAATCATTAAATATTTGTATTAAATATTAGACATAATTGTTTAAATGTTTAATATGTTTAAATATATATTAAATATTTTTAAAAAAATAATTTTCACACATACTTCAAAATTAGGGTTAAGTTTATCTTTTTTCTCTTTCCATTATTTTATCTTAATTTTTTTCTCTCCCTTTTAAATGCCAAAAAATATTATTTTATTAATTGTTAGATTAACTATGGCATTAGTGGTGGAAGCATTGACCCTATTTTTCACTATCATTTTTGTAGGTGTGGTGATAGTGGTGGAAGCTTTGACCCCATTTTTCGTTGTTGTTTCTACAGGTGATTCTTGTTAGTTATTTAATCTATGTAATATTTTGTTTTAATGTATCTTAAATGTGTCATTTTTTTGTCTTGACATGAACTTTTTATTCATTGTTTACTACTTTAAGTTATGAAATTGCTGAGATTCATATAGACCTAGATTTTTTGTTATGAAATGGTTGAGATAATGAAATGGTGAAGATTAATATTGTTTAGAGATTACTTCTATTAAATAGAGACCCAAATGGTGAATGTGAGGGGAAATAAGACATTTTTTTAGTAACTATAAGAAAATAATCATAGTAAAAAAGTGCCATGATGCAAGAGGGTTTCAATGGTTCCACCATCTCTATCCCATCACATCATTCATCTATTGGCTCTGTTCAGATGCTATAAATTGTTTCTATTTTAGACTAAGTTGAAAAGTCATTTTTTGGCATGTTTCAATTTATTATTATTTGAGTTGAATTGTTTCTATTTTAGATAGATTTGAAAAGTCATTTTTTGAGGTGGCAAACTTTTCCCTCAGGCTACATCATAATATGTAATGAATGAATGATTGAATAACACCTAGCACTATTATTTGGGGTGGAGAATGTTTCCCTAGTGCATAGATATTATTTGGTAGAGGGGTCTCATGCATCATTTTATATTAAAAAATTTCCTATAAAATATTTGTAGCTATTATATAAGAGCAACTATTATTTAGGGAGAAGTTTTTGAGGGGTGAGAGGTAGTAAGGGGATAAAGATTGGTATGGATTCTTTTTTTTTTTGTGGTTTCTAGCTATCATTTGAATCCAATCAATTTTTTATTTTTTTCAAACAAAATTTTTGTAGTAAAATGCTCCTAATTTCTCTCAACAACATGTATTACACATAATTTTTGTAGTCTTCAAAGCACATCAAGATATCTTCAAAGCATCAGGTATATTTCTTTTAATCACCCTATACAAATATTCATAGCATTCTTAGACTTATTTCAAGCATCCTATGTATGTATTAAAAACACACCCAAAGCATATTTAGAGAAATTCTAGATCCTCTTTGGAGTGTCCAATCATCGGATATCACTTTCCAAATCATCAAAACTATAGCCAAAAAATTTGTAAAAACTATGTATTTCTTCTCAAAATTACCCCTCATTGGGATGTTTTGTTGTACTCAAAATTACCCCATCCATGGGATGTTTCATATACTCAAAACAATGTTATTCATCAAATTAAGACACAATAAAGGTAAATAGTCAACAATAAATTACATACAAGTAATGAATAAATTGCTTTCATATCCTACTTAGATCAGACTTTAACTATTAAATTCAATATAATATATAAATAAACACAACACATTAGGGAAAATTTATATAACTATGATGAGCTATATGAAATGCTCATCATTTATCCCCCACACTTTACCTTTTGCAAGCCCTCTCATAAAGAAGTGGGATGACTGATACGTAATCAAAATTCTTGATTCAAACCTCTAACTTAGATCATAAACTTCAAAATGATGGCATTATTCATGGTGGTCGCTTGACAAGAATCCAAGATTTCTAATAAGTACATGCACCTAGGATTTAAATTCAACTTCTACTTGAGAATTCCAACACCATCATCGAAATAGAGGAAACAAAATGATAGGAGGCCTAACCCTCATCCCAATCCAGACATCTTATCCTATTTCCTCTAAGCACTGAGTGATTATCTGGAAAAATACTTTGGCTCTTCTTAGACTCTATTTAATATTGGTGGGGCTGAGGACTTCCTTGTGCTTCAACTCAATAGGTAATTTATCCCATCTGGGAAGACTTGCATTGAAACTATTGGCATTATGGTGGTTTAGAAAAGCTCTAAAAGCAACAATATTAGATCTCAATAGCTCATGATACTTGTTCTTCATATGCATATAATTTAGTGGTTAAAAAGAAGAAATACGTTTCTTTGCTTCTATAAATTGTGGTCTCATGCATAACCAAGTGGTGATTTGTAATTCTAGAAATCTATTATTGGCCTATTATCATGCCATTTAGTTCCTTAGAGTGGAGATAAAAGCATGCAATTATGTCTCTCTAACAAATAAATTTGTCAAAAAACAAGATTGATATCCTAATAAAAAATTGAAAGTATAGAACTCATAAATGTCACCCTAGCTTTCTTCAGTGCTCTTTAGAAAAATGTCCATAAATACATGCTCATTTTTAATGATATGTGAAAAACCAAGGTAAATTAACTAAATGAAGAAGAATTGTGATGGAAAGAGGGTAGATTTATCATATATTATTCTCAAACAACTCCTCTCCTCAAATGAAGAAGGAGTCTCATAACATCTCCACCCACTACTATAAACTGATCATCACAATTGATACATTTCATTATCTAAAAAACAACATTTTGCTAAGGTTGTGGAAGATTTTCTCTCAGAATTCACTTGGCTAGTCCTTGAAGGGATTTGGCTAGTCTAGGGTGTGGCTGATTTCCTTCAACAAACATATGAATTATGTTAGAAAAAGTGATCCTTTAAATGTCAAATACTCCATCCTTAGGAATCCCAAATAGAGCACTGATTATAGAGGGATTCAATAGAATGTTTTTCCCTTTGATAATACAATTATCTTCATCAAAAGTCTCATAAAATTATTACTTAATTTTTTCATGGAATCCTTGAAACATTTTAAAGAAATTCAACCAACCTACTATTTCAAAGATGTCTCTAGCTGCTTCATCTTACAATAATGCATCGGAGGATGCTAGTTCACTTTTTTTCTTTCTCCCACCCATTTATGAAGCAAGCACTATTTAATTTCAAATCTGACTATATAGTAAAAACATAGATCTTAAATTCACAAGGTAATAAGGGAAGCAATAGGTTAGGGATATGGACTCAAACATTAATGATAGTGAAAATGCAAAAATGAATAGCAAAGTAGGTTCTATGATGTGATTATGATAAGAATGATGACTACAGTTATGGTTATCTCTTCAAAGCATGTAAGATATAATGGGAAGGTTATTTATCTAGTCAAGTAGTCATGTGTGTCATAAAGTTCATTATTGGTAGTACTAGGAACCATAATTATAATTAGTTATGCATCATACCAAATCTTTTTGAAAAACTTGATATTTGAAACATATTTACATTAATCTTGTTTGAAAAGACCATTTGGAAACATTTTCACAAAATACCATCACATCAATTCTTTTGGAGATATTTTGAAAACATCATCACGTCAAATTATGGATGGTGACATTGTTTTCATCTTAGAAGCATAGATATCAGTCTTTGGAGCTATGTCACTAGTCTTTGGAGCTAAACCTTTAGACTTTAGAGAAAAACTATAGTCCATTCAGACTTTGTTTATATATAAAAGTATAAAGCACCTTATATATATATATATATAAAACACCTAATTTATTACAAAACCTTGTATACATTTATCACCTTACATTTATAAATAAATAACCTTATATATATGGTGTTGTTTGTATGTATTTTTAGCCAATTCCATTTGCTTAATCCTTATCTTATCTAAAAAATAACTTAGGGGCTTTATTGATGGAGGCAATGGTTGAGCTAGAGTTTATCCCATATGAATTACACGAGCCTTCAAAATATCACCTGGTAGTGCCTTCCATGTAAATACAAATTCCACTTGTTCTTTGAAGGAGAAATCCTCTCTTCTACTTGTTTGAGAGGTACCTCTTAGGAGATACCTTGAAGAGGAAATCCACTCTTGTTCTTGAAAGGTATCTCCTAGGAGATACCTTGAACGTATTATAAGGGCCTTAAAAATTTCATCCAATAGTGCCTTCTATGTAAAGGAAATTCCACTTGTTCCTTATAGGAGAAATCCACTCTTGTGCGTGTTTGAAAGGTATCTCCTAAGAGATACCTTGAAGGGGAAATCCACTCTTGTGCGTGTTTGAAAGGTATCTCCTAAGAGATACCTTGAAGGGGAAATCCACTCTTATAACCTTGAAAGTAGTACAATTTTTTTAAATATCACTCAATAGTGCCTTACATGTAAAATAAAATTGCACTTGTTCTTATAGGAGAAATCCACTCTTGTGCCTGCTTTAAAGGTATTTCCTAGGAGATACCTTATTTTGGTTCTTAGTTGTACACCTCTGTAGTTCATCCTTACACACTTGAATAATGGGGAAAGAAAATATGGAAAACCCACTGAGTATGTCATTGAATCCAGGGATGGGTTGACATCAAGACTGGACTGAAAGTATAAAATGATTAGGAGGCACCTATAAAGGGTATGGTCAGTTCCCTATTGCTTATGGCTCTACCTAAACCAAGATGAGAGGACCTAAGGGGTAGTTTACTCTCATGAATGGGTTTTGTAACTCAATATTCATGGGGATTATTGGCATAAGGATATACAAATATAAATTGAACACAACCAAACTTTCTCAATCCACCAAGAAAGGGTTTTCACATGGAATGAGCAAATGTTCTAGGTTAGTTACAAGATACTAAAGATAGTTATGAATATGATTGCAACTTCCAATCTAAATAATCTTCAATAATAGGGGATTAATAATATATTACAATGACGATATTTAATATATCAAATACAAACACATGCTAATTATAAAATATTTATGTGCTCATAGGCAAACAACACTTTGAATATGTAGAAGGTGTCTTATATGCAAGGTAAAATAAGGTAGGATAAAAATATCAGTTAATGAAAATTAGAAGTGGAGGGTTAACATATGAGCATAAAGAAGTTATAATAAATTGTCATATCACCTCTATAAACAAATGCAACTTTGACTTAGAACAAATGAAAATGAAACCATGAGTGAATGATATCCTTCCAGAACACCTCTTAGTTGAATCTACGAGCCTAGGACTACCCTTAAAAAGGCTATCAACACCTTATTTCCAAATCTCAAAGAAGAAAGGATTTTATAATCTAGATATAATCTCTAACTGACTACCATAAAGATGAATACATCATATCACTGATTAATTAAGCATTTGAAACATGGCATTGTACTTCAACAATAGAAGAAGGATGGAAACCATCAGTAAATTTCATTTATTGATTGAATTGAAAATGCATACAATGTGTAGTTGACAACATAATAAATATATGATATGAAATAAAGTCCTATAATAAGGGATACCTATTTGATGCTCTCAAAGATTTCTAATGATTTTTTCTAGGAATGTTACATAGTGAGAACTCTTTGAGGCTATATTTCTTGACTCAAAAATTTAACCAACCATTGTAAAGGGACACATCCCTTTTTATTATACAATTGAGCTAAGCCTAACATATTTATAAAGGTGATCTAGGTAGAATATTCATTTATGGGCTTGGATTTTATTAGATCTTGTGACAAACATGATTCCTAAGATTATGAACGTGCTCCGGTGATGAAGACAAAATTGATTCTCCAGTAAGGAAGAATGTTTTTGGTTATCAACATGAATGATAACCATATAAGAGATTAAAAAAAATTGTCTTCTTGCACAATAAACAAAACATCCCTTTCATAAATACATGATTATAAAAACTACCTCGAAAGGGATGTATAACGAAAAGTGAAAAGGGAAAAGAAGGGAAAAGGGAAGTGAAAATAAAGGAGAGGTGGTGCCAACTCAGAAGAAATAAAAATATTCAATTATGTTCTAGAATTGATTTGAATAAATAATCCTTCATCAACCCATTTTTGTATTTGATATATTCCTCGAGCATCAAGGAGATACTCCCTTGGTCTAGACCTACTTGGTAGTTGAATTTGACTCTATATTCTTCAAGTTAGGTAGCAATCTATCGAATCATGGTTTATTTTTCTCTAATGAGTTCCTTGATTTGGTCACATGATTTCTCTAGTGAAACCAATTATTTTATTTTATGGACATAAAAGGATTCTTGTGGCACATTAATGAGATTATTTAGAGCAATGCAAACTATATCCTCCCCTATGTCATTTACACCATCAACGTTCACCATCTTCCTAAGTGTGACATCTTTGTCACTTATCATAGTCTTGAGATACTATTTTTCTCCTTTTAGATTGAAAATGTCATCTTTGAGAATAATCAGAGGATGCTTGATTGCTATATGATATTCCCTAGGTATTTTATGATCATTTAGAGCAATGATCTTCTATGTAATCAAGGTATCTGTGCTCATTTTATAGATCTCTTCTACCTTCTGTTGTTCATCCTCCCATTTCTTGGTGTTTACCACATAGGAAAATGTCTGGACATCACACTCTTTTTTATTTTATACTATATCACTCAAGCATTTAAATTTTGAGTGGATTATTTCTTCCACCCTAGTGCCTAGGTATTATTTCCAGTATTCAGTTTCCCATGTTTTGGTCTTCAAATCATTAATTTGGCTGGATTTGAGACATGAAAAGTAGATATGGAGAGGACCTAGAGCTATGGTGGTAGTTGGAGTTAATAGCATAGGCTCACTCAATAAATTTTTCAAGTATTGGATCATATCTTAGTTCTCTACCTTCAACTCCTCCATGGTGGCCTTGTATTTATCCATCCTATGGGCCATCATGCCAACCAAAACCTAAGAGCTATGTTTCAGCTCATTTCTTAATGGCTCCCCTAAACTATGGCTATATAGGGTGTAATGTTTGAGGAGGGCATCCTTCTTCAATGCATCAAGAGGAGGGATGGATATCTCTACATTCCTTTTTGTTGTAGTGGTGAAGGTAGTCCTAGAATGTGTTTGGTATTTTTTAGAGGGGATTATCCTTATGTTCTTGAGTGATATTCATTACATATATCTCCCCTATTTTGCTCACAATGTCTCTTTTTTCCTTGATCTACTCTTCAACCTAGAGAAAGGGTTTGGTCTAGAATCCAATTGAAGTGGTAGACATTGTTGATGACCTTGAGATAGTGAAGGGTATTGTCATTGGAGTGATAGATATAGGGAGTGCTATAGGTTTTGGTGGTGGTATCAGCACAAATTATTCAATATATTCATCACTCTATTGATCCTCAACACCCTTATCCACTCCATGTTCCTTTTCTAAGCTTGACTCTATTTACTCCAAAACATCAAACTTTGACCCAAGATGATGAAATTCCTTGAGAAAATTCTGAATAAAACTTCTCTATTCTATTTATTGGATGGAAGGATACATGGTCACTTCATCTTATTTATTTTCTTGGGCCTTAAGAATGAACAAGGCTATGGTGACATCCTTACTACCTTTGGGCAACTCTTTACCAGTCATGGCCTCAAGACCTTTAATATGTGTTGTGTTATGGACAATGATATGAGGGAGAAAGCTTCTTCACACTTCAATTAAATCAACATGTCTTGAAGTATCCTCCTTATCATCCTTATTGGAATCATACAATTCCTTATTTTCTTCTATATGGGTGGGGGTACCCATTTGCAGGTTCACCCACCTTCCTTCACACTCACTTTTTCCTCAAGTGTTAGACTTGAAACCTTTGGAGGGGAAGGGACATCTTTTGGTACTTTTGGAACTACCTTTGAACCTCCTTTCTCAACTACCACCTCAAAAATGGTGTCACATTGAATGTTCTATTCCATCTCTCCTTCAGATCTTTCACTAGACTTGTTCAATTCTTCAGTTCTACCATGATTACCTTAGATTGGTGGTTAGGTGATGACATTATCAATGAATGTCTCTATGTATAGTGAACCTACTTCTTTCTCTTAAGGGACCTAAACTTGCATAGCCACCTCAACACCATACTGTATAAAATTATTTAAATACAAAGTAGCATTTGAAGTTAGGATGTCTTCCTCATCACCTTTGCCACTTATGCAAATAGACCCATCACTGAGGCCTTCATTTGGGTTTGGGGCCTCTCCCTTGGAGTTATTTGCCTAGATTTTACCTATGGAAGAGTTAATGGACATGGATTATTCATCACCTCAATGATGGGTTTGCCTTCATCTGAATCCTCATCATCACTCATATTTATTAATCTTTGGGCATGTTAGGTTGGTCATCCTTCCTCTTCATCAGGAACCCACTTGGAAGTTATAGATACTTCTTTAATCTCTTTTGTTTGGGGTTCTCTCCTTCTTCCTCCCCTCCTCTCTCCCTTGAGTGTATCTTTGGGGGAGGTTTAGCTTCTACTTTTGCATTGGTGGAGCAAGCAAAACATTCACTAGATTGGCCATGGGGATGGCTACTAGAATAGCTAGCATTGTTGGGGCTCCCACTCATAAAATTGATATGGGGGTGGCACTTTCCCATGTAACATCCCCATTAATAATTTTCTCCCAATTTTTTGGCAAGCTTATTATCTCTTAAAAAGATATTCTAGCCTTAGATTGCACTACTATTATTGATTCGATATCAAATGACTTAGTGAAATAAACATCACTAAGATTATACTTGCCATTACCTTTTACTACTAGTGGTGGAACCATAGGATCAATAATGTACTCAAGAAGGAAACCTCTTAACTCCTTAACTCACCTGAGCTCTTAGAGGGCAAGGGTGTTATAATCACCAAGATAAACCCCTTTTTCCTTCAACCACTTGACTGTTCTTCACATGATTTGAAAGGCTCTACATGGTATTGAATCATTTTGATCCTTACTAAAGTCCACATATGAGATGGTCAAGGATTTAATGTTGTTTTCAATATATATTATACATAGTGTCTTCTTGTCATCTACCATATCCTTAGGGATGGGGGTGATATTATACGCAATAACCTCCTACACTATCAACCTTATATAGTCTAATTTTATAATGCCTTTCTTGATGGTAAGGTTAGACCAAATGTATTCATAGTGTGATTGATTCAAAATCACATTGGTTGCCATATTCACCATTCACCTGATATAATAATTAGACTGGGGAAGTATCTTATCAATTGCATGCTGGCCCATTTCCTATTCTAATCCCTTCACCCTAGCAATAGAAGGGCATGAATAATATCCAATTTTGATTGGGAACTTAAAGGGATTATTTATCTTCTTGTCCACTTTGTTAGCTCATTTCCATTACTACCAATTTATCATCTAGGTACCTTGGTAATTTGTGCGGGCACCCTAAGTAACCACTCACCCAGATATATGTGAATGTCCTAAATTGAATATAAGAGGTGCCATATTTCTCAATTACCTCCTTTGATAATTTTAAAATTATATTGAGGCTTCTTGAAGGAAAGAAGACACTAATCATGATGTTGAAGAAGTAATTCTAGACCCTGCAAAAGTTCTTCTTAAAACCATCCATAGTGATTTTTGGGTATTTTTCATAAATTATCATTTCATTGGGGTTTATAGTAAGCCACTAGAATGTTATATTATGAAAAAGGTTGTAAATTAAATAAGAGGACATGTATAAGGTACCTGTAAATGCCTCTTTTGAAATAATTGTAGCTTAGAGTTGCATCATATGCCTATGTAGATTATCACTGAGGATAGTGGCCTAGTCTACCTTCTTCTTCTTCTTCTCTAATATACATAGTAGGATCAATAACATCCATGGATAAAATTTTTATATGGTGGGTATTCTATAAACCCTAGCAGCCATAAAAATAACATATTGGGGATATTCATTGAATTATACAAGATTCAAACTCTTGAACATCCTGGAGGCCTTCTATCTCTTCTTGGAAGTATTGATAATGTCCCAAATTACCTTATCATTCTTCTCCATGTGTTCCTAGCATTCCTCCATGAGTGTAATGTTTTTATGTTAGGAAGGAATCTTGAGCATGGTGTTGAGGGACAAAGGGGTGAAAGAGCATACAATTGAATGGATACCATTAACAATGGTCCTATTGTCTGGTTGGTATACTTGAGCACATGCAATAATCAATTTTGGGTATGGGGCAGCCAAATGGAATGTTTTTGTAGGGGTGATGTATCTCATTCAAAAATTACCTACTACTTGATCAGGTTCTACCCACTACAAGACATTAAATAGGACCTCAAAATCTAGTCTCATTACATTTGTATCCTTAATCCCATCAAAGATAGAGACAATGATACCCTTCATAGGAGTTGAGGATGATACCATTTCTACCTTGGATTTATAATGCAATACATAAAATTTTGATGAACTCTTCACTCAAGAAACCCTCACAACACCTTTCAACTCATCAAAAAATCACAACATAGGGACGTGAAAGAAGACTGACTATTAATCCGAAGGATGGTACATAATAAAAGATGAAAATAATGAAGGAATTTCCATAATCACGTCCTCATACTACACGTAGCTAGGGACGTAGCTAGGGCACACAAATAACTTAAAGGCACAAACATAAGCTTTAAATGCAAAGGGTTTATGAAAATTAAAAAAATGCTTTAGTTATAATCATTTGAATTTTGAGATTAGTGTTACCATTAATAATTCAAAGTAGACCAACTATTTATGACCTACTCTCATTAGTTGATTAAGATTCATTCAAACAAAGAGAGGGAAAATACTAATCTTTATTTTATGCTGGGAGATCCACCTTGAAATATGTGTAGATATGTGACTGAAGGATATATCATGGCACCTTTTTGGGCCCTTAGGGACTTTTGCACCTTTTTCACTCATTAATTTTCCTTTGGTGCAATAGTAAAATATGTCCTAAACTCTTTATAAGATGTAAGAACACCATGTGTCATTATTTAACATTTAAAATTAGGTTACTTAAGCCTTCAAGAACATTTTTAAATTTTCCCATCAAGAGGTAAGTGAGAAAAATTTCAAAAAAGGCCTGAAACCTAAAAGATCCTGAGGAGCTACCACATGGCATCACTTTCTTTGCATCTTTGGATACTCAGGTCCTGGAGACTTTATACACCTTGCCCACTTAAAGATAAGTGTGGAAATATTTTTAAAAGGGACCAAAATTTAGAAATCCCCAATAACCCATCACATGTCCAACTTTGGATGTAAGATTAAACTCTCGATCACCTTTTACTTTTGTATCGTGTTTCCTTAAATGAGGAAGGGTGCCATATCCTCTCGACCCTTGAGAATGTTCATAGGAGTCCTCTAAGACAAACATGTGTCCTTCATTTAGTTCATTATGTAATTCCTTATGATAGTCATCAAAACATGTTGAAGGCATAATTTGGAAATTTCATCTGGGGCCACACTTCCATCTTCTTGCTATGAGTTGTTCGGATATGAAAATTTTCATTCTAACCCCTATTTGAACTAAAGAATTTTTTTGACCAGGGCCCAATTGCTCTAGTACAACTTTGATATCTCCACCGTTGTGCATGTTTGAGAGCTATTACCTAAGATATATCTTAAGGTATTACAACGTCCTTCAAAATATCACCCAGTAGTGCCTTCCGTGTAAAGGAAATTTCCACTTTTTCCTTGAAGGAGAAATCCATTATTATTCCTATTTGAAAGGTATATCCTATGAGATATATTAGAGGGGAATCTATTCGTGTGCATATTTTAAAGGTATTTCTTAAGAGACACTTCAAAATATCACCTAGTAATGCCTTTCATTTTCTCAAAAATTGCACTTCTTTGAAGGAAAAATCCACTTGTCCCTATTTGAAATATATCTCTTAGGAGATACCTTGAAGGGTAAATCCACTCTTATGCATGTTTGAAAGGTATATCCTATGAGATACCTTGATGGTATTAAAAAATCTTCCAAAATATCACTCAACAGTGCCTTTTTTGCAAAGGAAAATTTTTCTTGTTCCTTGCAGGAGAAATCCACTCTTGTTCCTATTTGTAAGGTATCTCTTATGAGACACTTTGAAGGGTACATCCTCCCCCTAAGTATGCCATGAAAAAATCTTACATCCCTACCAATTACTAAGAAGATAACCAAAGTGCCTTGCAAGAACCATACTTTGGTAAGTATTTCATGGAACTAGTGATTAGATCTATGTCTCAAACCTAGGGACCCAGTTCGTAAATATGACCAAATGGCTACTAAACTAGGGTAGCATAAAAAATTCAATATTATATGAAAAGGACCCTTTTGCATCATCAAAGATCGATGGGGAAATGCTTTTGAAATAGAATATTTAGATGGAAATGCCTTAGATATCCTCTTTAATGTGATTAACTTGAAGCATTTCATATGACTTTTCATTCCCTATACATGTTAGATAGTTTCATTTCACCTTTGTTGTTTTTCCCCTCCTCATCATTATTTTCCCCCTTGTTTTCCTTTCTTTGTTATTTTTTTTCCAAATAAGTACTATTAACATAAGTGAATACTGGGATCACCATGCATCTTTTCCACATGTTCAAAACACTCACTAAAATATGGTTATATACATACTTATCCTATCATTAATGTCAAGATGATCCATTTTGTGTATTTCCCCATAATGAATGATGCAAATCTTCTAAGGTAATGCAAGCATTTGTGTTGATCTTATCATTTATGGCACTAGTGCATAAATCCACCCCTTCTCACTTAGAAGTAATCACTTGCAATTTATTGTGTTTGAAGAGAGCATTGAATAATTGAATCAATCAGAAGGTAGCCTCAAAATTGAAGGGAAATAGTAAAAACATAAACCTAGTTTTACCAAAAAAATCAAAGAATTATCTTGATAGTCAATTTTCATCCTCTTGGATAATGGAAGCTTCTGGATCCTCTTCTAGAAGTGGGGATCACCCATCAAATTAGAGAGCTCAAGGCTCAAGTAGGGAATGATTTCCTCCTCCTACATATACCATGAGTAAATCTTATGCTTCGATCCATGCCCAAGTAAAAGGAAAGGTCCCCAATACCTTGCTAGCCATGAAGAGACCCTGCAAAGATAAAGCTTTAGTGATAAACTCAACAGATGATATTTTTTATCTAGACTTGGCCCAAAACTTAAAAAATTTAAGGGAGGGCACTCATTCCCAAAATCTCAACAAAATCAATAGGAAGGAGTATCCCTCCTTTGGATGCAAAATTTAAGACTATGCCTTAACACAATACATGGTGCCCTATGTGTTCCCTTGTCCTAATCTCATCACCCTATGTACCAAAAATTATGATGCCCAAACTAGTAAAATCACAAAAGGTACCCACCATAGGGTTAGGATCAAGAAAAATAATATCAAAACAATGCTACAACTCCCACATGATCCTAATATTGTCATTTACAACATTGAGAGTTTCTAAATGATCTAGGACTCTGAAGTGGAAGATAGGGCACATTTCTTTGAATCCCTTCTCAACCAAAAGATCATAGAGATGTCTCCCATGCCCTTAAACCTATTAGATTTCTAGGCATAACATGTAAAGGATACCCTATCCATGCTAGTGTTCATCTTGGGCATGAACATCGATGCCAACATCAAAGAATTCTAGCTGGAGTGATCTTTCTCATGACCATGGTAGATAATGTGGAAAATTTTAAGATGGATTTCACCAAATTCATCACCTCCACCATGAGAGAAGAGTTACAAAATTTCTTGATAACAAGTACATTTCACTATCCATCTTACCTCATGCACTTAATTTTGTACCATCACTCCAAGTTAATCTCAAAATATCTTTAATTAAACATTATGGACATAGATGTTTTGTCTAACATCATTTCCATAGTCACTATCTGGACCCACATCCAATCATTCATGATAGACTATTATGAGTTCTTAGATCAGTTTATGGTTATGATTCTTATGAATATTAGTGGGAAAGATGTCATCCACCAGATGACAAATTTATAACAAGCATGGCTCAAATGTAGTAGGTTCCTAGTTGATTGGTTCTGGGGGGACCATTTCTCATTCATCCAAGCACATGGGTTTGTATGGGAGCCTTTATAACTTACCTATATGTTAACTGATAGCACCTTGACCCTAGAGTTCATAGGATAACTTGATAATGTGGAATCCCTCTATAAGGCAGGAAATAAGAAATGGGGTCTATATGATATTGATTTTTCAAGGTATGGCATCATGGTACAAAAAAGGAACTAGGAATGTCTCCTCATAGCTAAGCTGGTAGCGCTAGGCCTAAACCTAATAGATGATCAATGGGATTATGACCCAATAGGATATATGGAGGGATTAAATCCTACCAACAAACTTGAGCATTAAACTTGACTATATTTGGAGCAGAGGAGGTTAGACATAGAAGATCTCCCTCAAAATTATGTGGACCTTGCTCTAATCTCTCAAGATGTCCCCAAGCCATGGGAGTCTTTTTATGATAAGGTCTAATATTCCAATTTGACAAAGAAGCTATCTAGGATGATGAAGTAGTGGTTAAACACATTGGGATACAACAAAGATAAGAAGGATGCCTTCCTAAAATATAAATATGAGCTTAGTCAACCACACACTACTTTATATGAATATGCATCAGATCAAAAATTAGAAGAGCTATGAGATGAGGTCCACTCAAAAGAGAATGAATATATCATGGAAGGGGAGTCCACACCAGAGATTGATGTGTTTAGGGATGATAAAGAGGAAGATACCCCAAAATAAGAAGCCATGGTGGCCTAGTCACTATCAACATGGCCATCATAATTGCCCCTTATGCCATGGGACCATAGTAGAAACATGTACCCAATGGGTACTTCATAGTCAGGTCAGGTCAGCTCAAGGAAACTAAGGCATCAATTTCTAACCCACCAATGGCCCCTCCATAGCAAAATATCTAACTTGTCGATCCTCTCCTTTATACCTCTACCTCCTTCCCCTCCACAACTCTAGCACACATTACAATGATAGATACCACACAATCAAGTGCTCTGGTACTTCCTATCACCCCTTATTTAGCCTTGATAGCCCAACTATATTTTTTTGAAATTACCACTACCCAACCTAACACTTCATTAACCCCAATCTTTTCCTCATCCCCTAAGCCTACTATCAGATCTGACCCATTCTCTTTTGTCTTTCCCATGTCTTCCCTCATGCCTTTTCTCACTCCACCATCATCATCAACCTCATCCTCACTCATCACAAAATCACCATGCTCCCTACTCCATGGGTTCTCACATTTTTCACCTTCATTCCTCATTATTCATTCACTCACTCCCATAGGAACAAGGTCTGCTACTTCATAGCAACAACAAACCATACCATTCACACTACCTCAAGTAACTCCCTTTGAAAGTGAAACCATTCAAGTGCCAACTCAACTTCCACAATATATGGATGTATTAACGGTGGCCCATGTAGCCTAGATAGAAAATAAGAGGAGAAAATAGGCCAAAGCTAAAGCCCAAACCCACATGTGGTTGTTTTATGACCCCAAACAGTAGTCCCTCATGGCTTCCCATCTAACCCCTTAGGTAATTAAGCCCCCAAAATAGATGTAGCTAGGGGATTACACCATCTAATCCATTTCGCATAACATCAAACAAGCCCAACCCACTGATAGGGTCAAGCTTATGGAGGAAGCATAGAGCTTAGTAACTACAGACTATGTTGAGGTAGCCCATCAGTTGGAGAAAATAAAGGAGTTCATCAAGGTCAAGGCCATGAATAAATGCCTAAAGGCCAAGGTTAAAGCCAAATATAATGATCTCAACTAGGAAAGAACTGACCTCTAAAGCCACATCACAATGGAAAGCTTTTAGGTCAAGGCTAACAAGTTGATGACCATTGAGACTAGACTATAATAGGCAAACAAATAATTAGCTATAGTTTGTGAGAATCTCTCTAATATAGAGTGGGTGCTCTATCTACTTCAAAAGTCAACATAAAAAGACTCCTTGGTCAAGGACCAAGAGTTCAAGAGACTAAAGAATGACCTCACCACTCACCCATAGGACACATAAATCCTTCCCCTCATCTAAAAGTTGTATAGATCTTACTGAGAATGGATCAAAGTCATAAAAACAAGAATAAAATAAATGCTTATTTTCATCACTGATGTGCAGAAGCTGATGGCCCAAGTGAGCTCATATATAAACTAAGTGATCACCTTCATCACCCCCAACGTCCCAGACTCACAAAGCCTAGTCTTGAGGCTTTATAGTACCTCTCCCAATGCTTTATAGATAGTAGGTGTGGCTGATTGAAGGTAGGTAGTGGTAAAGATGAATGATTTCCTAAGCTACAATAAGGTAGTAAATAAATGCAATGTATTCCTCATTTCCTTATAAAAAGTGGTCCAACAAAGGAAGGGATGCATATAGAAATTAGTCTAGTTAGGGATCCCCTCTCCTTTTTTGATAAATAATAGCATTCTCCCTAAGGATCAATTCAAGGCACTAATCAAACAAAAGAAGAATGACTAGTTTAGTTTCATGACCCTCAATCAAATGCCTAATACTTCTAAAGTGGAGAAGAATTTTTACCCACTCACCCAGCTAGAGTTTCAAATGTTGGTAGTAGTTGAAATCCTAGGAAACATATCTTTTAAGGAGATATTTGACCTAGATAAATCCTTTGAGGCTCTCAATAAAATAACCTAGATAATGTTATAAGAATGGGAACCCTTGTAAGTATCCCTATAAAAGTTGTAAATGTCAATCTACCTAGAGTTTTTTGGGTTCTTCCATCTCTAGGTAGACTTCCCTATGAGTCACTAGGAAATATGGATTATAAATCCACAATTGAAAATTTTGGAGTAGTTTAAGCTATGATCTCAGATTCACTCGATAGTAAGTAGTTCCTCAGTGGCTCTCAATTTTTTCCCCTTTTAGCTCCTCTTCTATCTTCAGGCCCCTTTCCCTATTTTTCTTTTTGCAAAGTGTCAGCCTCTTCCCACTATCTCTATTCTCATTTTTCAATCATTTAGGAATGGCATTTTATTGAAAACTTCATTCCTATTTTGTGGTCTGATTGTTAGATTTTTTTGTGGACACCCCTACGAGTCACTAGGAATTATGGATAAAAAATACACATTTTTTATTTTAGAGCAATTCATTTATAGCTTCAAACTCACTATGCATTTAGAATTTCCTTGACATCTTTAAGTGACCCACCTTTTAGCCTCTTTCTTGTTTGGGCCTACTTTTTAAATTTTGTCCAAGTCCCAGCCCTCATCTGCTTCTAACATGTGACAGCCTAGTTCTAATCTAGCTCAAAGAAACTTCCATCTTAGTCCAAAAAAGTGGCAATTCAACATGTGCCATGCCTACGCTCGATCTCACGAAGGATTTCTATGTCTCATGATTATGAAAGAAAACTTTGTATGTGCCCCCTTGTGGCCTTCTATATTTACTCTCTATCTATAATGAAGAAGATGTGATGTTCTATTTTATTTGGAGTGGGAAATTAACTCTATTTGTTATTTCTTTATTTTTACTTTTATAGTAAGGGAATTCATATTTATTCAGAGCTCATTTATTTTGTGAGTGATGGCTAGAGATCATTTTGTTTCTTCACATTCTCATTTTCATGGACAACCATTGTAATAGACTAGGATAATAATAGTTAGCATTTTTTATTTTACAACCTTAGCAATAATAATTTCATCCTACATCTGCAATGATTTCCATACGAAACTTTTCATTGAGATCAAGAGTTTTAGGCATCAATTGTATTGATTAGAAGATTCCTTTATAGGTAACTTGAAGTATCTCTTAGGAGATACCTTGAAGAAATTGTAAACCTTAATAACTCCAAGAAAGTTCATACTCAAGGTATCTAATAGAAGATTCCTTCGAGGGCCTTCTAATACCTTCATGAGTAACTTAAAGGTATCTCATAAGAGATACTTTAAAGATATTAAAATTACCATCAAGGGAAAAATTGTTAAACTAAATTGAGGTGGAAAGAGCATGCGCAATGGAGGACCTAAAATTCACTCTTGTGAATGATTTAAGGTATCTCTTAGGAGATACCTTGAATGTACCTATTAATGGGAATTTTGGCACATATTATAAACATACTTTCCCTCATATTTCTCCTTTGAAATAAATGTTTGTGGATTCCTTTTCCCATCAGATTATATTCACTGGTGCACATAATTTATTTTTGAATTGTTCATACCTTATTAGTTAAAGTATGAGTTAATGTATATATTATGAAGATTGTATATGTATTTTATATTGCAATTTTTAATTAACATACATTTAATCACTTCTCAAACACACAAAAATTTCATGCATTGATGCAATATGTAACTTACATTTTATAAACATAAATATTTAAATCATTTCAATTTCTTTGTAGAATATCTTCAGGTGAAGAAAGAATTACCACACTTAAAAAGGCTAAGGTGGCCTCACTTGAAGATAATTTGGATAAAAAGTAGAAGAAGGCCTCACTCCAAGAGAATTTAGATAGAGTACAGTATAAAATATCAAAACAAAAATTAAATCCACATAAACATCTTCCATTTTATGGTGGTGACAAAATTCCTCTTGTTGATTGGTATTATGAATTTTTTAATCTACCAAACATGCATCTAGGTATATACTTGTTTATTACTACATCAGGAAAATAATATTCTTTGATTGGAATAATCTTGGCCTATGATAAGGATGAACTTTAAGATTCCCATCAATTCAAACTAAAAGTATGGAATGGAGAAGATGGAATTCTCTGTCGAGCTACAACTAATTTCAATAAATTTACACCTAGTAAAATGGAGTTGACAAAAAATAATTTTTCTCCTTTTTGTGAAACATTTGGGTTTCATTTGAATAGCTATGACAACCTTCAAATGTTTGGATTGAGAGACAGAGATAATTTGGTGATTAGAATACAAAACATGTTGAAATAAACACATAAATAGGGGGAAACAACTTCTTCTAATTACCACCATGTAAACATATATTTAATATACATTATAGACATGACCAAAAAAAAAAAAAAAAAATACAAGCAAAGGCAACATATTTGTATGAAAATTTGAAAGAGGCCATACAAGTACCCACACTAATGTTGAACAATAAGATCGAACAAAAGGTTGGAACAGTTTTGTTGACACAAAATTCTAATAAGACACACCATGAATTCTCTACATGGTATATTTCCTCTAGCAACTATGCCTTGAACATTCTTGTAGGGCTCCGTGAATTGGGGTATGAAAATATCAAAATAAAAAATATCAATGAAAGAGGGGTGAATGATATAAGTCATTCATTTATAAAACATAATGAGGTTCCAATGAAGGATGCCTTGTTAATCCCTTTTGATCCAAGCAACCCTGACTATTTTATTGAATCAAAGGAAGTACTAGAAGATATGATGGAGAAAAAAAGTAAGGTTACAAATTTTAGATGGCCAATACACAATTATAGCGCAATAGAGAATTCTTTTAGAGGAAGAATACAATTCACAATCATTGAGAAATAAATGTTGTGTTAGAAGGGAAATATTTCTAAAATCATGTAATCTATTCCATATTGTGCACAAAATATGTAATCAATATAATGAAGCCAAGGAAATAATTAATATGGCTTCATTTGTAGAATTTTTTTGATATGTACGTGACCTTATCAAACTAAGAGGTTGGAAGAATCTTGAAATAGGGAAGAAAAATATGGAAGAAATACATGAACAAGATAAACACTTGTTCACACAAATGAACTATTTAACACAACTGCAGGAGATAAAATGCTTTATTTTCATGGAATAAACCATTTATGATTGTCTTGATAAGGTGTTTGATTTGTTTGAAAGCGGTACTTTACTTGGTTTAGATAAATAAGATTTAAATCTTATTGGTACAACAATACTGACAAATTTTCAAGGGCTTTCAGATAAACAAAATGTAGAACTAGCAGATTTATTAGAAAAAGGGTCTATTTCCTTCTTGAAAACCCTTGGGTACAATAACATGGATAATTGGTACAAAAAGATGAATATAAAAAGTAATATATTATCAAAAAATTTAAATTATTTTAGCACCGATGATATGACACTTCTACTAAACCAAACAATCAGACCTGAAGAGGTAATGGAGCATTACAAAATTTATGTGAAAAGATTTGATGATTTGTGTGTCTTGAATGAAGGTATTTCAAAAAACATAAAGGCTATGAAGCATTATCTCAAGATTCATTAAGCATATTAAAAATTTATCTACATAATGATGGAGGTCAACTTCCCAGTACAGATATAGAAATATTTAGCTACCATTACAACCCTCTTGTCTTTGGCCATCCATTTTATAATATTTTAATGAAACATTCATTCTTGGTCTGAATGCTGACTTGATAATTATTGATTTTCTGAATTTCACTAATTTTTTCAAGGAAGAACATCTTTGACTATTTATTATGACATTGATTGAAAAATTTATTGTCAGGGGCTTCAATGTATTCATCTTCCATAAACTAGAACATTATCTTGCCATTTAGACATCTTAAGAATTTATGTGTTGGTGATTTCTATTACACGTAAGATACAGGTGTCATACTATGGGGTCTAGATAGTTATGAATTCAATTGGACACATATTATAGGTATCAATTTTGTTAGGTTGTGGAGCTAAAAGCTTCACTAATGCAAACATGGAGGAGGTTGTAGAAGGGTTGCGGAGTGTTACTGTCGCCGGCGTCGGTTAGGCCAACCGACGTTAACAGGGAGGAGACAGGCAGGCAACCGACGTTGGTCAGAAGTCGGCCGGCGTCGGCACCTCCCAGGCAGACAGGGACCGACGTTGGTCACCTGTGGTTCGACTGCGAGTATGTTACGGGCAATTTGTTGACGAACCAAGTGTTTGCATGTTGAGAGCCAATTTTAGACTAAGAGCTGTAGATCTAATTATTGTAATTGGATGTCTAATTATTGTTTGCATGAGTATTTGTGGAGTGCTTGGAACACTTGTGGTGTGCATGGAGCACTAGAGGTGAACACCAACTCTGTATTTGAGTTGAGTGTTAGGACCTAAGGGAGAGAGCTTTGAGGGAAGATTTATTGTTTATGCCCTAGAGGTGTGGGAGCCCTAGAGGTGTGTAAGGAAGAAGAACTGTGGCAGCCTTCTTTGTTGTATTTCCTTCTGAAAGAGTTTTAATACAAGTTGTGTATTGTCTCTCATATCATGTGTTATTTCTGAATTCTAGTTACTTGTTGATTCTGGTTAATTTCCACATATTAAGCTGCTTGGTAATCAATTGTGTGATTCTGGTTATTCATCCCAACAGATTTTTATCAGGACCTAACTCATTTTCAGTTGCAATATTTTTGCCTCCATTTATAACAAAGTAGATTAGAGGATGGTTTTGACATCTAAAAGGATGCACCAACATTTCAAATGATTGGTTTATATAAAACATGAAGGCCAGTAAAAAATGAACTAGATACCATATTTTAGGAGACACTTATCTTTACTTTTCATGATCCAGATGCATGTGACGTGCTAGGGGTATATACAGGAGTTGGATTGGTGCATGCTTGTATAAAATTAAAAAGAAATTCATCTTACATTACAAAAAATAAAGAACAAATGATTTTTAATGTTCAATTTCAAGTTTTTTTGACAAATTCAAAGAAATAAACAAAATAACAACCACTTCAATCAGTACTAAGTGGATAAAATTTTTAATTTATTTTATAATCATGCTTCATTTTCCAAATATAACATCTTAACAATCTTTTAGTGTGTACACTTTATTTTGCAAACCTAATAGCTTAGTAATATTTTGGTGTGTATAACCAATGGCATTGCAAGCCAGTGAAGAAATAATAATAATAATGAAAAATCATATAAATAAACAAAACACATCGCAAGTTGAAGAATGTAACATATTAAGATCATGCATATTTTTTGAATTATATAATTTTTTATTTCTCAATGATTAATATTATTGATAGAACATGTATTCATTTGTTTATATCTTAATTAAAATAGTTCAAAATGAAAATCAAACACTTTGTTTCTACAACACAATGACCCATGACACATCTCTATAGGTTGGTACCTCCACATAAACAACACAAGGTAATAATTTACAGCAAAACATATTTTTAAAATACAAATATCAAATCAATTGATTATTAATGAGAATTTTTAGTTACTACACTATATAATACCTTGCATGAAATAAAGAACCAAAGATTCAATGAAAGAGTACATCCATACAAACTACAAAAAGGTTAAAAAAAGGTGAAAACCCTTTTCAGTAAATACGTAGTTATGCAACTTCATACAAGTATAGAATATATTAATTATCTTTATTTATGTAAGCACATTACAATTGAATTTTTTTTTCATGGACAAGAGATTGTAGAAGACAATAAAATATAGACTTATATCAGCTTGGGATTTGGAAGTGTGGTTCATTTTATTGTTGTGTAGACTGAATGTGGTTGTATTTACCCATCAAAATGTTTTTTACAAGTTTAATTTACCCATTAAAATGTTGCTTACATGTTTAATTTTCATAGTTTAATATAGCACAATATGTGTTATACTATGTCTTCAATACAATAAATTTTGATGCAGAGTATCCATGTATTCTTTATCAATAAAAAGACCAAGAAAGTATATTGTGCTAGAAATAATTATATTGCTATTGATTCAAATAGTTTTTAATTTAATTTGTCTTATTAGAAGTATATGAGGGGGGTTCAACTATTAAGGTGTATTATATTCATTTTAATTTAGTGATAGTGAACTACGACCTAGAAGAGTTATTGTAAATCTTATTTTTTTGTTGTGATGGGATGCATAAACATAGAAATATAGATGTTGGTTGATCAATTTGAAATTCCTATCAAATCCTATGATAAATGAGTTATGAAAAAACTAGAATGATTCAGATTATGATACATTCATGGTCAAGTTACAAGGATTCAATATGAACTTTTATATGTATGTGTACAAAACTAGAAACAAAAGTGGTAAATACATGTATAATGAGTATTATAGTTACAATGTGTTACAAAATTTATTTTTGGAGAAAATCTTCTTCTAAATCACTTTATTGTATTGGTATAGGTCTAAATTATTCAAAATAGCCCTATTTACTCAAAATGATCCATGAAAAAATGGTTTGAAATAGTCCAATTTATTTCAAATATAAAAAAATTATTTTTGGAGAAAATTCTCTTCACTCCACTTTAGTGGGTATACGTCTATTTTATCTAAAATAGCCCATTTTTTTTAAAATGATTTATTTCAAAATGTTTTTAAACACTCCAATTTATTTAGAATATATGAAATTTATTTTTTGGAGAAAATTTTCTCCACTCCACTTTATGTGGTATAATTCAAAATTATTCAAAATAGTCTAATTCATTCAAAATGATCTATGGCCCAAATGGTTTGAAACAATCCATTTTATTTGGAACATAAAAAAAAAATTTTGAAGAAAATTTTCATCACTCCATTTTAGTGGGTATGAGTCTAAATTATATGAAATAGTCCTTATATGATGTGTAAGAAGATAACTTACTCAAAAAAAGGTAAGAGTGAAGAGGATAAATGCAATGATATTAAATATAACCACTAACAATAATCAACAGTTCACCATCAAAACACTAAATGTGAGTTGAAGAAGGCAAATACTAGTTTGCATTAACTTCAAAATAAACAAGAATCAATTTTAGTAGGGCTTTACCATACTAACATGGAGCATTATTTTTAATGTCCTTTTCAAGAGTATATATAGAATAATGGATAGGAGAGAGAGAGGGGGACATGTAGGAAGCCTATTATGACTGTCATCTATTATGAAACTAGTTACAATGATAATAGATGAAAACAAAATTAGTCCTATCATTCATCTTCAAAATGTGTTGGGTTGGATCGATGATGGCCTAAGGATAGGTGGCATAGAAGTTGATCTTCATCTCATATAAGTAAAATTTTATCTCTTTAAACTTCCCTTTCTTGGTTTTGTAGTTATAAGCTGCTATTTTGACACATGGCTTGCTTGACCTTCTTATCATTTTTCTATTCCATTATTGGATTATAGAAGATGCAAGAGCATATAAATTTAGTGTGTATGGATCTAAGATTCAGAATGATGAATTTGGTCTTAGTGATCAAGTTTTAAGAGAGTGTGTGTGTGTGTGTGTGAGAGAGAGAGAGAGAGAGAGAGAGAGAGAGAGAGAGAGAGAGAGAGAGAGAGAGAGAGAGAGAGAGAGAGAGAGAGAGAGAGAGAGAGAGAGAGAGAGAGAGAGAGAGAGAGAGCACATGCACATGCACACATGCATGTGTGTGCACATTTACACACCCATGGAATTTTTGTTATATGGGTATTGTGTTATTTAACATTTTGATTTATGGAATTGTTTACATGATTAAGTGTTTGATTTGTATGTATTGCTCATGTGTTGAGATAGAAATGGTGTTTTATATTAATGTGAAGTATAAATCCCAATGTCCATGTTTGCATTTTTTTTCTAATTGGGTTTATCAAAGAACGATAGGAGGAATCTAAGAGATTGAAATAATAAAGAATATTAGAAGAAGCACAAGTGTTAAGGCTTACATCTGAGTATATAAAATGAGAATTGTAGATAATTCGATGAGAGATAGAAAAGACTTTAAGAAGCTAAGAGGAGAAAAGTAAAAAAATCCAAATTTATTGAACAAAAATATATCTTTCACCCAATAAAATAAAACAATATGTATTTAACACCCAAAAGGAATTATCTCCTAGTTTGAGTTAACATTGTTGATAATCCTCTTTACTTTATTGTATGTATGTAGTGGCATAGAAAAAATAAAATTACTATAGTTTCTTTCATCATTGATTGTGAATAGTTTCCAAATAGAAATAGGGATGAAATAATTGTTTCAAAATTTGGGTGTCAATGTGGGGACTCAATTGATAGATCCAACTAGTTTTAAACAATTGGGTCATTTCAAATCTATACATTATTTTTCAAAAAATACTTGTAGAGATCAACAATAATAAATGGATGCAAAGTTTTTGATATTGGGTCGATCTATTGGTTGTATATGGGCTTGATGGTGGAGGTCACCACCCAAAATGATGAATCAGATGAAGGGCTTTTCCTAAATGGTTGATTTTCATATGCATAGGAAGCATCTAATTTGGAATGTTCCTCAAAAATAGGTGAGGTCCAATAACCCATTAGCCCTAAATGGATTAAAATAAATAGCCACTACTTAGTTTGACATTGACTATATGTAAAATTAATTATCAAAATAACTACTTTTACTTAGGATGGCATTGAGTTCTATTTACCTTCATCACGACCTTGTTGGTTGATCAAGTAGTCCAATAGACAATAATAATGTCTGATGGCACTCAATTTTAGGTACCCTTGCCAATGTCTGAGGGTATTTAGTTGTATGTACCCTTGTTAGCAAATGGAAATGATATTGTTTCAGATATCTTAGTTGTATATCAGGATTATGGGTGTGTATGGTGCATAGAATCTTAGTGTGGGATGGTCAAATGAAATCAACACTAGAGTGAACCATATCTTTTCTTAATCAATTGGGAGTAGGAAATCTGACCCAAAAAACTACAATGTGAGAATAGTGCCATTGTATTTCTACATGTATGGAGTAATGGCTGGACTTTTGATGTATTTATATTATAAAATTTTCATGTTTTCTTTGGTGACTTAATAATAACCAAAATATCTACACAGTAACTCAAAAGATCTCCTTTTTTCACAGACAAGCATTTCCCCACCAACAACCCAACGCATTAATTTATCTAAATCGTTTATCTACTCAGATTAATTTTAGAGACACTAACATATATAGAAAGGGATTTAAGGTGGGAATAAAGAGTAATATAAAGATTTCATATCCGAAAAGAGTCTTTTTGAGATGATTTTCCCACCTAATCACTAAAAATAATAAAGTGATGCTAAAAAAAGAGAGGATATAATATATTTTTCATAGTTAGGAGTACTTCCAATTTGATGCTCTTGACCATGCAATGTCCCCTGGCTTTATCAAGGGATGAAAACACTATACACTGAGACTACAAATGAAATAATCACAAAATTAATAGTTGATGAAAGATATTATACCCCAAATTGTAGCATGCCATTTCCATGGACAATGTTAAAGAAAGGAATTTTTTGGGGGATATAACATATAAAATTGAATATATTATTTATTAATACAAAAAATGTAAATAATGAAAATTCGTCCATACCCATGCAGTGGAGTGTCCCAATGAATCCAAGATAAATATGTGGTTGGTATTGATGGTCAACTTGGCATGAACATAGAGGAGGATGGCTTGTTAGACAGAATCCATCCATGTGAGCGCTTGGATTTTGGCTCCTATAGATTTCTCCTTGTTTCTATTTGGTGATCAGTTTATGCACAATATGATGTCTTCAAAAGTGTTTGATTCTAAGGAGATTATATGATGGCATTATTGTCATTGTACTAATAGAAATTGAGCAAGACATCCAAGAAATAGTAGCGGCCAATCATTTAAAATTTAAACTCCCGAGACGTGTGCGGAACACAATCAATGTATTTACATGTTTTATTTAATTTTTTTGTTTTTTTTTATTAATATCTTATAATAATAAAAAAAAAAACTATTTAAATTATTTTGATGTAGACAATTTATTTTATGGAGAAGATATTTATTTTTTACTAATTTTTTAATAAAAAATATTTTAACTTTAACTTCCTCACGAAATTTACCCTGTCATAAAAATTAAACCAATCACAAACTTAGAAAATAGTTTTTTTTTTTTTTTTTCAAAATTTCTAAATACATTCTATATTAATGTTCAAAATTACAATGCACATTTTTTAATGCAAATTTATAGCTTCCCTCAATACAACCTAAGTGAACTTGGTAAAGCTTGAGAATATAAACCTAAGACAATTCGGTAGTAAGCTCAAGTTCCCACCTCTGTATTTTACTTCTAAAAATGTCAAACCAATAGTAAAGGAAAGTTGCTTTCATCCATATGTAGATATGGAATTCTTTTACATTTTAGATTGTCAAACCGAAACTTCGGAAAAGTTGCTTCCATTAATATGTAGAAAAGATCTCCATGAATGACCAATTCAAAGATGTACCGTGTCAGCGACGCAAAAGCTGCTTCGAGATGATTAGTAGTCAAAAGGATATATGAATACAAACACAAAGTCAACAACGCGTAGCGGAGTGAGGAGAAAACGCGTTTGTCTTACACCCTCACATTATAAATATGCTGCTGCCTTGAGTAGAATACAAACACAAAGTAGCAGAGATAGAAATGGAGATGAGAACAAGTGTTGCAGGATTTGGAGTTGGGATTCTTGTGCTTCTCTGCACTGTCTCTCACTCGTACGCGCAGAATTGCGGGTGTTCGAGCGACTTGTGCTGCAGCCAATATGGTTACTGCGGAACTGGAGACGAGTACTGTGGAAAGGGTTGCCAACAAGGCCCATGTTACAGTAGCACCAATCCGGGCACTGCCAACGGCGGCAACGTTGCCTCCATCATTAGCAAGGATTTCTTTGATGCCATTCTTGGCGCTGCAGACAGCGGCTGCGCTGGAAAAAACTTTTATACTTACGATGGCTTCATCGACGCCGCCAACGCTTACTCTGGCTTCGGCACCACTGGATCTTCTGACGACTCCAAGAGAGAGCTCGCTGCCTTCTTCGCTCACGTCACCCACGAAACTGGATGTATGTAATCTGAATCTGAATCTATCATTTTCTAACAAATGTTATTTGCATTCAGTACAGTAAACGATTATAATGATTATGCAGCGTTTTGCTACATCGAAGAGATCGACGGCGCACAGAAAGATTACTGCGACGAAACGAATACTCAATATCCATGTGCTGCAGGCAAAGGCTATTTCGGCAGAGGACCCATACAACTATCCTGGTATTTATTTTATTTATCACTTGCCATGTTCTTTGTTAATTTCAGTTTGGGTACGCTCATGATCAAGTTGAATGATGCAGGAACTTCAACTACGGTCCAGCAGGAAAGGACATCGGCTTCGACGGGCTGGGTGAGCCAGAGAAGGTTGCACAAGACCCTGCCATTTCGTTTAAGACGGCGGTGTGGTACTGGATGATACAGAGTAACTGCCATACAGCCATCACCTCCGGACAGGGATTCGGAGCCACAATCCAAGCTGTGAATGGTCCAATCGAATGTAATGGTGGTAACCCTGAGGCCGTCAACAAGCGCATCGGTTATTACCAGAAGTATTGCCAACAGTTGGGAGTAGATCCTGGCTCTAGCCTCTCTTGCTAAGTTAATTACCCACCAAACTCTTCAAATTAGTAACTACAAAATACGAACAAAACGTTTCCTCTCATTTATTGAATAAACAACTACTACACCGATCATTTCGTTAAATAATTGCAGTCATTTATTGAATATGGAGACGTGAAACGGCCCATGCTGCTTGTGTATTTTGAGTGCTTACGCAAACTGTTTATGTTTTTACTGATTTATTTTTCATAATATTATCTTTCTGATCTTGCTTTTTTAAGTTTATATATCGTTTGCTTGAAGAGAATCAACTTCAATATAAGATTTGAATATTTGATTTGAGATGATACAGCCTATATTGTGTAATTACAACCATTTTGATACGTTTTGTTGCGAAATTATGAGAGGACGCAAGATTGGAGAAACAACTTTAGAACTTATATCAAATTTAATCCAACCCAAATGGGAGTTGTATTAATAATATATTTTATAATTTTACGTTATTTGCTTTCTCATCTAATCAATTGCAATGTATGAAGAAAGTAAATAATAAACGATTGAGTTTTTGAGATCAGATAAGATAATGATGATTTTATGAAATAGATGAAAAAGAGAATGAACCTCAACATTTTAACAAACATTGGACAAAACTTATCTCTATTTATTATTATTTTTTTTTAAGAATATACAATGAACCAATACACTTATATTTATTATTTTAAACTTCTTTTTAATATAATATTTTATTTCTAAATATATAAGTGTACTGGATTGTGCCATTAATACTACATCATATAAAATATAAAATTATATGGAAATTCTATTTACTTGTATTAGTGAATTGTAAATAAATGTTTTTAATCCTAATTTGAATATGTTCTAAATAATTAGGTTCAATGACTACAGACCATTCATGATTGAAAGTGTGGGATGATGGATGTGTTTGTGACAACAACATATAATGGAAATCCCCTTCTAGTTATACTTTGATTGTCATCCCTACCATTTTCCAAATGTCATTTTTTACTGCAGGATGAAAAGTTAAAAGTAAATCATGTACCATCGATAATATAAAGTAAAGGATTGAATTATCATAAATTTAAAACAGCTAAGGAAAGGATTGATTGAATTGCACAGGGAAAGACTGTTACTTCTATATAATCCCTTCTTGTCAATGCATAGAACACTTATGTAAATTAAACATTTATCTTATGAGTGTATTCAGGGAAAAATAAAATTATTTAAAAAAATAAAATAAAGTATAACTAAAATTACATTTTCCGTCAACTTGGGCATAAATTTTAAAATCATCGTGTGGATGTAATTTAAAATCATAACATGGACAGATTTATAAATTTAACATGGAGATAAATTTATCTATCAAAAGCTCAATGTTATAATCTATCACCATGTTAAATTTAAGGGTCATCCTTATGTCAACATTATCTTGTCACTGTCAAAAACGTAATAAAGCAACGTTTTTAAAAACAACTACCCATCATTAAACATAAATTTAAACAAGAAATTTTATACTTGAAAATACATTGTTTTATGATATAAATGTATCCCAAAATTGATTTTTACCTGTGTTTGGTTGTGCTTTGTATCAAACCAAATGTTATCATGAAAGTTTCCACAAATAATCAATAACAATAAAAATGTCTTAAAATGACCATATATTAATAAATTTGCAGTTAACATCCAATAGAAATTGAAGAAACAATTAATGAATTTTTTTTTAATGTTTATATTTTTCATAATTAAAAGTGCACTTTAAAATAAGTGGTGTGAATACACTCTTAGAAGTAGAAGATATAAATAAGATGAAAATATTATTGTAAATTTAAATCTATAAGTAATGGGATGTTTATTCTTAGACACAACCGAAAAACACCTATCATTTGAGGATAGAAAAATGTCCAGTGTATAGGAAATATTTGTCCTTTTGTAATGGGATGTGTATGTTCTAGTCAAGTAAATAAAGTATTATTGTAAAAATATTATATCAAAAAATGAAGACATTTTTTAGAAGACAAGGAAATGGTCTATTTTTTTAATAAAATGAAGCACCACCTTTAACATTTAAAATCTAGTATTGGTGCTCTTATTTCATAATTGAAGCAGTGTCACACTTATCATGGAGATGATGAACCATTAAGCACTAATTGCCATTTTGTAGAAGTGAAAACTCATATTTATCAAATAAGTGAATCAATACCGTGCAATGAATTTTTATTTTTTGATTAATAATAATGATATTGATCATTACTACTACTACTACTATAATAATAATAATAATAATAATAATAATAATAATAATAATAATAATAATAATAATAATTAGAAAAATAATATTATGTGGAGCTAATTGTCATTTAATTGAAGAAATGTTTGAATATTAAGTAAAATAATATAAACAAAGGTTACTATCACATGATTATATGAAAACATTATTCCAAAGAAAATAAGTTAAGAAAAGATTATTATTGAGACCATATTTATAGCTTAACCCTAAGACAATTTGGCAGTACACTCAAACTCCTATCATTGTATTTGAATTTTAAGATTGTGTTATTTAAAGTTAAGGAAATTTGATTTCATTAATATGTAGATATGAAACTCTTTATAAAATGAAAAAATATCCATGAATGACACACAAACCAATACAAAGATGTATCATGTCAGCGATGTAAACTCTTTGAGATTAGTAATAATCAAAACACACAAAGTCAACAAAGTAAATTTAAAGGAGGATAAAACACATTTTTCTTACATCTTCACATTATAAATATATTTTAGACTTTAGTAGCCTCTCACAAACAAACACAAAGTAGCAGATATATAAATAAAGAGATAAAAATGTAGATGAGAACAAGTGTTGCATGATTTGGGGTTGGGATTTTTGTGCTTATATACAATATCTCTTTAATATAGGGCATCTCAAGGTTAGGATCAGTCATTTTAAGACATATTGACAAGAATAAAATATTTAAAATGTCAATACACAATCACATGACAAATTAAGTACCTAATTTTCCTCAGGGTGAACTAGAAGCAAGGGTAGTGTAAAATACTACTAAAAATGTCAAAATTACCCTTATCATTTAAAAAAACCTATATGTCCATGTATGGATAAAATAATTCATCATCTAAGGATTCACATTTTTATTTTAAGTGCACAAGACTTTTAAAGTCCTTTATAAATCTAAGTAATTTAGTTTATAATTTCAAAATTCTTGGCCATGACCATTGGAGGTTGTTACAATTATCTCTAGATAGAATTATATTATCCTTATCATTAAGACCCTTTAAGTAATTATTGAATATTCAATTGTTCTTTTTAATGAGTAATTTACAATGATTTTTTTGTGCACTTCGTAATAATTGATCATAGATTTGATGAAGTACTAAGAGATTGAAAAGTTTAAAATGTCTTTGGTAAACATTCATGGATCCAATCAATTGGAATAAAACTCGTTCAAACACATAAAGATATGAAAATACCATGGAGAATCATAAAGTATGGCCAATAGGGAGTAATGCTCTCTTAATTTCTTATTCCCTATGAGAAGGCTAATCAAGTAATAATGAGGTCAATATTTTAGTAAAAAAAGAAATAGGCATTACAAATTATCCTCATGAAAAAAATGAAAAAAGAATAAGTGCCATTTATTATTAATATCTTCTGCATCTTATTTGAAATTCCTTCAATATATTCCACTACCTATGCATTGTTCTATTGGACTAAACTTATTTTATACAAATATTTTAGGAAAATTATTATAGTCATTAGTGTTTCTATTGAAAAAATAGTTTAAAATTTATAACACATGAATACTTCTTACAAATATGTCATATTAATTGTATAATTTATGAAAAATGAAATGTTTTTGAATGATGAAGTTTTAATGAAAACAATCTTTGTTATAACTTTAAATAACTATATGAAAGGAAAATAATTTAATATCTACATCACTACAATAATATACACCTTAATTATCTTTCTATACTTGGTCATCATGAATTTGATAGACATCATAAATGGAATGATGCTAACATTTCATATTGCTTAAAAAAATAATTACTTTTATAGAAGTGAATAAAATGACCAACTAGATTTATGAATCCCATTTTTCAAGTTCAACCACTTTGAATTCATTATATCTAGAACAAGATATTAATATCAATTTATTATGTGCCTATAGAATTAGCGTGACACAATAATTCTATTTTAAATGATTATTTAGGGCATTATAAGTAAAGAACATCATACATTATAAAAAATAATTAATATTAGATTGGTAAGAAACTCAAAATAGTTCACCATTTCTATTTCTTGGAACAATAGTATTCCAATATTTAATATTAATGTCAAAATAATGAAATTTGTATTTTTCACACCTATAAAATAAATGGAACCATTGGAAGGACAAGCACTAGACTTTAATAATTTATTAAACATATAGTTATTTTTCTTCTGAGGATAAACTCTAGTTTCATTTATCATATCATTTATATACAAAAAATTAATTTATTTCAAACACATAACAATGAAATGTAGAAATCATTAAATATGTCAATTTCATGGAGTAGCACATAATGTATTAGGAAAAATAACTTTGGAGATCCTAATGATGATGAATTAGACACAAATTTCATTTTGCCGAAAAGATGTTATAAATTATGCTTGCATACAATTTTTTGGTTGAGTCTGGCTTGGTCAATGGTGCTCTTTGATAAATTCATGATGGAGTTTATATAACTAGTGCTAAAATGCTTGTTTTGCCCATTTTTTTTAGTTATACATATGAATAAAATATATAGGCCTAACTTGGGATGCAAAAAAACCTCAATATGTACTAATCCGTCAGATAATTTGAGCAAAAAGTAAAAAAAATTGTTGAAAATGGAATTGAATCTAACAATAAATAAAATACATGTGTTAACATTAGAAAATGAAGCAATTGGAGTGTTCTTTATTTCTCTTGCTCTATCAATGTTTGCATTGTGCCTCCCTCTTACAATTTCTAGTTAAATATTTGTATTAGTTTATGGTTTTTACGTTAATATTAATAGTGAAAAGTAGGGAATATATCTAATTTAAAATAAATAAAAATCCTTAATCTAATAGTTGGGAACCAACCATTCTAACTAGACTCAATTCATGGAAAAATATTGAAGACAACAGAGATAATATGATTAACTAAATGCTAGCCATTAATATGAATTGGATGTTATCAATGCACCTTTAAGAAAATTAAATTCAATGGAGATATTATAAAAATTACTGAAAGAATTTGATAATCTATAATGAAAGATAGAGATTTCGAGATCAAATAGTTACAAAAATTGATGATGCCATGAAATAGATGAAAATGAGAACAAAAACTCAATAATTTAAGAAAACAAACATTGATGGTAGGCTCAAGATTGACCATTGAACATTGTTATAATTGTTGATAGGTAATAATTATATTATCCTTATCATTAAGCTTATTCAAAAATCTATTGAATATTCAAGTGTTCTTATTAATGAGATATTTGAAATGAATTTTTTTGTGCACTTCCAAATAATTAATCATGGTGTTTTAACTATTTAATACTTAGTAGATGTAAATATTATACATAGGGTAAATAAAAATAAATATATCAAAGGGATATATCAAATTAATTTACCCAAAATAGTAAGTGTATTGAGAAGATCATCTTCTTTGGTATGAAATAGGCATTGTCTAATGATGGGAATGCTGAAACAAGTCTAGAAATCACTCTGAAGTCCTTCGATTTAGAAATTGGAACTAAAACTAATTTTAGATAATAACACATTACACTAGTGTCCAAAACACCATGCTATTATCCTTTTAAGCATAGGGATATTGAGAATTTTGGGGATGCTATGATAAGGCTTTAGGGTTCTATAGGTGTGCTTAGGGGATTTTGATCATTCTTCAGTGTCACTATTTTTCTATTTCTTCTTCAAAACCCTAATTAATACTTACATGAAACAACAATGGAATCAAATGTAAAATGAAGGAAAAATATGGGTTATGGGGTGTTACGATTGCATAGGATAGAACTCATGTTGTCCTAGTCACTACCTATATTAACCTCAATGATAGGTGTCTTAGATTGCATGTAGTTATCCCTTAGGAAATGCGCATAATCAATGTGAATGGAATACTAAAATGACTTTCACTTTGGCCATTCTCTGATCAAATAACTAGGTCTGTGTTTTACTAACTAATATGTAGAGAGTTGACCTATACTATTGACTAATGTTTAAGTAATTATGTGCCACTATACTTAGTGCTAGATGTAAAATTCCTTGTGAGGCTCTTTATATATAAGAAAATTTTATTTCAATGTCAGACCCTTGTAAACTAGTCGACAAGTCAGAAAATAAAGACCAAATCATAATAAGAGACTTAAGGAAGGGTAAAGAACCATATCAATTTGAAATATGACTATTGGACACTAGCATTGAGGTGGACACTAGCATACTACACTAGTTTCCATGATAGTGCTAGTGTTTTGTGACAAAACATTTGAGTACTAATTATGGGAAAAAAAATCTAGGGGGTTTTTGACTAGGGTTTCACGACATAGGACCATTGAATGTGAATAAAAAAGGAAAACCCAGTCATAAGAGAAATAAAAATTCTAGAATATCTATGTAAACAAGACTCACACTCATCGTTAATACCTTCCCATGAAATTGCAACATAATACATAGTACTTATGTTTATTTGACCAAATTAGAATGTGTAGATTTACCCCCATTTTATTCTAGTAATGCAATGAAAATGAAATTACTAGAGTAAAAGTAAAATAAAATGTGTACCTATACTTACTTGTGAAGATGTATTCTAAACCCGACCCACTTCTTGGCTAGAGAAGTGGATAGGCCTTTATAATGTTGTATATGAAGAGGAAATCCATAATGTGGGTGTCCCTTGTAATGAATATGAATAACTTAATAGATCATAAGAGATAAAGACCTATTTTTCCCCACTCTGATATGTGGCTAAGTATGAAAAGAAATCTATGATCTACATAGAAATAAGCCATGTTTACCTCGACTATTACATGTTAGTAAGTCTGATAAGTAAATTATAATTGTGGAAAAATAAGTTGAACTTTCCCCCACTCTGATGTGTGAATTATGTCTAATAAGTATTTGTAAATGTGGAAAAATAAGCCCTAATTACCCCCACTCTGGTGTGTGAATTTAGTTTGATAAGTAATATGATCAGAGCATAAAACTGCTGTTTGACCTTCATAGTCTAGGTCTAGTGATAATTATGGATCAATCAATTCAATTGGATATATGACCCAACCTAGTGAAATCTTGGTGACATTTAAGTGAAAATCTACATATGATTTAATAATGTATGCATAAAGAATGGTATAGTTTACCATTCCATTTATATAATCTACTGGAATCTGGTGGGATTGAGGATACATGCCCTCGAACCTGATACCTGAATAATGTAACTACGTATCATGTGTATAATTTTTTTCCATATAAGGATGTTGTAACATGTATGTGCCCCCATAGTCATAATTAGAGTTTGTAATAGTGTCTAAATAATGTTAAAAAAATGATATTTTAATCCAATATCTAACAAGATTATGAAACCTTGTAAATATGAGTCAACCTATGTGTTTGAATATTTAAGCCAATTTGTGTATCTAAATTTACCTATGTACCTAACTATTTATGTATCTGAACCACTAT
>JARHVA010004519.1:22500-40000 GCA_037957365.1 Torreya grandis | reverse complement strand
GTAGAATAAGATTTTAAATTTTTTATACTATGCAATATATCATCATGTGTAGGGGGAATGCACTATGCATATTCACTAGATATGAGTGGAATGCATGTATTATCATTATTTTTGATAATGGAGTAAAGGGTAGAAGAAATAATGTTCATGTTTTCATTTAGTATATTATAACATGTAGGATATGGGTTATAAATACATTAATTATCTATATTTTTCATCGAATCACTATGTTGAACTTGAAAAATAAAATAAGGTGACAACATAATATCATCTATTTAGTTTGTACAATATCATACATACATGTTTTTTTGAATTGAATTTAGAACTTAGGTAAAGAGTGTGCAATTTGCTTGTCTATACTAGCAAAAATTGTATAATTTTACTTGAACCATGCATAGGGAAATTGATTTTATTCTTCTTGTATTGCTTTGATTTGAATAAGGATGTAGAAATAGTGGTTGAAAAATTAGGATCACATTCTAAAAAATAAGTACCTATAAGGGGAAATTTTTGCCTCATGTTGTTAATGTGATCTTGAGAAGTAGGAAAAGATAGAGGAGAAATAGAATAAGATGCATCTAATCTATCCTCATAAACACTTTCATTATCATGCTCATAACACTCATCATAGCCATCATTATAACAATAATAATCATCACCATAATTATAAATGAAATTATGTTCATTATAATGTGCTAGTGTGCAATCTTGAAAAATTGTCCTTTCATTTGTATAATTATGTGAAAAGTTTATAAATAACTTAACTGGGAAAGGGGAAAGAGGTTTCCTAAGAGTCATTTTAAACTTGCTAAAAAATAGTTTAAAAAATTAATAATAAGAAAAAAATAAGGATAAGATAATCCAACATAGATATATTTGAAAACATGTGTAATATTTATCCCAATCTATAGAAAAAAACTATAAACTTACTTGAAACCCTAAGGGATAATTTTTGAGTGTATGAGGACCTAGTATGTAGATCTAGGGTTTTAAGGGTTTGTGAAAAAAATTTAAGATATGGTAAATTGATGAAACCATAATAGATTAATTGATATGGATCAATTATGTTGTGAAAAATTTTAAAAAAATAGAATTTAATGAACCCTAAATTAATACATAAAGATGGAGAAGGCAAACCCTAGGGTGGAACTAAGGTTGTTAAGCAATAATCAAAGTAAATCAGGGTAACCAAATGTTTTAACTATTTAAGTTGTAGTAGATGTAAATATTAGGTTGTTAAAGGGTCAAGTACATAGGGTATATATATATATATATATATATATATATATATATATATATATATATATATATATATATATATATATATATATATATCAAATTAAATTACCTAGAATAACAATTTTAATGTGAAGATCAACTTTTCTACGTTAAAAAAAGTTTGGAAATCAGTCTAAATTCCTTTCAATCTAGGAATGGAGCTTAAATTTATTGAATATAGTAAAAAAATTAGAGGGAAGTAACACACTACAATAGTGTCAAAACCATCGTGATAACATCATTTTAGGGATAGGTGTATTGAGACTTCTAGGGAGGCTACAAGAAGGATTTATGGTTATTTAGGTGTGCTTAAGGGATTTTAATCATTCCTCTATGTAACTCTATTTTTTATTATTATTTAAAACCTTAATGAACACCTGTACAGTTTAAACAATAATGGCGTTTACACCTAGTACTTCCAACCCCTTAATCACTTTTGAATTGGAGCACCTAAATATGATCCTCAATCATGAATAGATGATGCTGAGTAGAGGAGTGATATGAAGATTCATCAAATTTTGGACTCCATTTTTAAAGATTAAGGAATGGATCAACCGAAACTAGAATCCCTATTTTTAAGGTCATGTGGAACTATTCCCCTATTCCAATGGATTCTTTATGGCTACATTTAATTCTATTAAGGAAAAGAAGGATTTTTTTTGAAATGTAGTTTAGAGTTGGAATCACTGTATGTTGTAGGCAAAGCCTTGGTACCCATACTTTGACCCTTTAACATAAAACTTCAACATCAAATAAGATAAGGGTAAGAATGCCTCTTCTTCCTTTCTAGTTTTGCACTGGTGGTTCTTTTCATGCAATAAGAAATTCTCTATGTAAATTTCCTTGTGTTGACCCATCAACAAAAAATATGCAACACTCTACCTTTTCTCCTATCCTATTTACTTTGAATGTTTTATAAACCCTTCATGCATCTATTCATCTGATCACTCAAGGAAGAACTTGGAAAAAACACTAGATTATGAGAATATGCCATTTCATTGTACAAAATGTTTTACAACAGGCCATCTAGAGACTGAGTGTGGTATCACTATGCATAAGCATGGGGTTTCATGGTGGAAGTATTCTAACACTAAGATGGAAGATGAAGAATCAAGTGAATATTCAGAAGAGAAAAATAATTTGGATAATGTGAGTGAAGTGTCTAAAATGCTTGCTTCAGTTTTGATTCTGGAAGAAGGAGAATTAAAGGTTGTTTCTAATTCAAGAATGAAAGATGCTACAAGTCAAGGTTTATTACCTAGAATACCTCTTGAGAAGAATAATTTAGCCTCTTTTAAAGATGAATATCTTTTTAAACCAATAAATTCTCTTGAAGTCTCTATTTCAATTTTCCTAGATCCTAAGGAAAGGGGTGGATGGAAGGTTGTAAGAAGCAAGAAAAAATGTAAAGGTAAGATGGAGAGAAAATCACATATTATAACCCTCAAAACTCCAATATAATATTTTTAGTGAGGATTAGTAATTTTATGCATTTTTTTTGTTTATCTTTAGGGTGGTATGTTTTGTTTGGTGCTGATGTACCTTGGTTCCTTTTCTACTAGAAGAAAATCTTCATAGGTATTTCATTGTAATATCTTTCTCTCTCTTTTTATAGGGGTGGGTCCTTGTCAAAACCTAGACCTTTACCATTTAGTCAAAATAATGGGATGTTACAATCATGTGAGATTGAACCCTTATTATCCTAGCATCTACTTATATTAACCCCAATGATACAGGGCTCAAATTGCATGTAGTTCTCCCTTAGGGAATTTGCATAATCAACACACATAGAATGCAATAATTAATTTTGCTTAGGACCTTGTGTGATCAAGCATACAGGTCTAAGTGTGTTATTGAGTAGTATGTAGAGTGCTAAGATATACTATTAATTATTTTTTAATTAATTGTGTACCAATATAGTAAGTGTTAGATGTGAAATTCCCTCTGAGGTAATTTATATAGAAGGAAGTTTAATTTGAATGTGAGACCCTTGGTCATTGTTTGACAAGTTTGAAAAATAAATACCAAATCATAAGAAGAGACTAAAGGAAGGGTAAGGACTCATAATAAGTTGAAAATGTGGCCGTTGGTCACTAATTATAAGGTGGATGATAGCACACTATGCTAGTATCCAAGATTGCACTAGTGTCTCAAGACTAAAAAATGATTATTGAGTGTGTAAAATAGGCTAGGTGCCCCTTGTGAGTGGGATATCATGACATAGGACCACTTGAGGCATAATGAATAAGAAAAATTAGTCATAATAAAGATACAAAAACATAAATAACCATGTAAACAATACTCACACTCATCATTAAGACCTTCCCCTAAAAGAAAAACACAAAAAATAGTACTTAGGTGAACAAATTAGGGTGTGTACACATAGAATTGATCATGTAGTAAGATCTTGGAAAATTTAAAATGTCATTCAATAAGCATACATGGATCCAATCAACTAGAAAAAGACTTGTTCAAACACATATAGAGCTGAAACTACCATGAAGACTCACAAATTGTGGTTGACATGGAGAAACATTTTTTGGATTTCTTACTTTGTGTGAAGGCCAATGAAGATATAAAGAGGTAAATATTTCACTACAAAATATGAGAGACGTTAAAAATTATCCTAGTGAAGAATGAAAAAAAAAATGTGCTAGCTATTGTTAATATATTTTGAATGTTCTTTGAAATTCCTTCAGTAAATTCTCGTACCTATACATTGTTTTGATGGAGTGAAATTTTATAAAAATATTTTAGGAAAATTATTGTAGTCATTCTATTGAAAAAATAGTTTAAATTTGAGAAACCATTAATAATTCTTATGACATATGCCATATTTATCGTAGAAATTCTGAAAAATGAAGTTTTTTAGATGATGAAATTTTAGATGAAAACAATCTTTGTTACAACTTCTTATAACTCTAGGAATGGAAAAAAAATTAAAAACTACATCATTGAAATAATATTCATCTTAATGAGCTTCATATGCTTATTCATCATGAATTTGACATAAATTATAACTTGAATGATGCTAATGTTTCATATTGTATAATAAAAATGACAACTTATTTCATAAAAGTCAATAAAATGACCTATTAGATTTATGAATCCCATTTTTTGAGTCCATCAAATTTTAATGTATTATATCCATAAACGATGATACTTTTCATATTATTATGTTCTACTATAATCAACATGACACAATACTTCTATTTAAAATAATTTTTAGGGCATTGCAAGTACAATAAAATCATACATTAAAAAATGTTTTATATTGAATTTGTGAAAATTTCAAAATAATTTGCCATTTCTATTGCTTGAACCAATAAGTATTGCCACATTTAATATTAAATTTTTTATAGTAAATTAATTTTTTTCCATACCTATAAAATAAAAGAAACTATTATAAGGGCAAGAACATACAAATTTTCAACAATCTTTGCAATATGTTTAATAAATTATGATTGATGAAATGATTTTCATAAGGCCAAATATATTGCAAAATATTGATCAATGTTTTAAAATAATCTTTCCAAGTAGTGAATTTTCCAATTTATTATGATGGTATTAACCCCAAAAATGTCGGTAAGTGCATCAATTATTACCAAAAGTATGAACATCAATTGGGAGTATATCCTATCTCCAACCTCTCTTGCTAAGCTAATTACCTACATAACTCTTCAAATTAGTAAGTAAAAAATATAAACAAAATGTTTCCTCTCATTTATTGAATAAACAACCCTTACACATATAATTTTTGTTTAATAATTTAAATCATTTATCGAAGATGGAGATGTGAAATGACCCATGTTAGTTTCATATTTTGAGTGCCTATGTAGACTGTTTATGTTTTATTGATTTATTTTAAATAATATTATCTTTCTAATATTTCTATTTTAAGTTTATATATCATTTAATTTTAAGAGAATCAACTTCAATATAGAATTTTAATATATTATTTGAGATGATACACCATATATTATATAATTACAACCATTTGGGTACATTTTATTCTGAAATTCTTAGAATGCAAGAGATTAGAGAACCAACATTACTACTTGTATGAAATTTAACTAGTCCCAAAAGAGATTTTTACTATTTATATATATATAAATTTACATTATTTTCTTTCATAATTTATCTTGTAAATAATTGTAATGAATCCAAGACTATTCAAATGATTGGTAAATTCAATACATATTAGAGTATTGTTTCAATCAAAGACACTACATTAATAATATAATAAATCAATTTAATGGAGTTAAATATATGCCCCTTAATTAATAATTCATCAATTAGATAATAAATTATTGGATCTAGAAAATTATTTTTTCATTGTAATTTTGTTTTGGGTTATGTAATCGATATAAAGCCTATTTCACCAATATTTCTCCCTAGTTAGTACTAATAGATCCACATATGTGATCTTGCTAGGGACAATGATTTCGGCCTCTAAAAGTTTAATGGTCAATTTTTCTATATCTGAATTTTTAAAATGCATATATATATATATATATATATATATATATATATATATATATATATATATATATATATATATATATATATATATATATATATATATATAAGGGTATACTATAATTGGCCCCTTTGTAGGGTCAAAATCAATAATGTGTTTCAATTCCCTATTCGGTGGAAGCTTCTTTGGTAGATCTTGGAAAACTACCTCATATTTTCACACTAGTTCTAGAATCCTTAGAGCATGTTCACGTTTGGTAAAATACTTGACATTAATACTATATAGTTGTGCCATAAATTCAAATTGTCCATTCATAAAAAAAAAATCATCAACAACTTTGATTTCATTTTAAGGAGATGACTTGGTAGTATACTCATGGTCCCCTTGCTTGAATGTCAAGAATATCTTCTGATAATTGGTGGAGTATGTTCTAAGTGATTATAACCACTTAACCCTTACAACAACATCCACACCACCGATATCCACCACATATATTTTATCTTTAAGGACATAATCTAAAATTGAAATATCCACATTAATACTTTGGTGTAAAACAAATTGAATGGATTTTTTTAGAAATGTATAAATAGAGGCCTAATCATTATATTTGTTTCCTATCTAGAATATTAAGTTTACATAAAAGATCAACCATAAGCAAAACTCAATATTTAATGACATGGAAAAAGAACATAAATGTGTCCATGTCGTTCAATCTTATCATTTTAAAAAGAGATACAAATGGTTCCATCATTTATACCATAATAGGGGACAAATATTTGGGTTCACACCCTAAAGTGGGGTTCCTATGGGCTTCCTCATTTTCCATCTCTGATCCTATCTCAGAAGCACACACATCTTCTACCATAAAAATAAATTTTTAATTAAATAAATGATATTTAATTTATGGATTGTAACACCTACAACATGGGATTATAATAGTGGACATAAAAGGAAATCATGACTCTAGGGTGTTTCAATTCATTATCCCAAGTAAAATATTTATGGATAGTATGTATTACCATGCTATAAGCTATGTCATCAATATTTTTGTATGATCTTCTCTCTATAATAATGGACCATTCAAAAGTGTCAAGTTCAAACATCCATACCTTAATTCAAATTTTGGCCCACTAATTGAAAATATATATCTTTCACACTAATATTGAGAAAAACATGGACTTAGGCTCCAAAACATGAATATTTTCTACAAATTCTCTATAGACATATTTTCCTATAAAAATGCATCTTGAATAGGCACCTATAGGCATGCAAGCTCATGAATATACACTTTATTACATGATAATTCAATTGAGTACATGCATGGGACCAAATTCCATTAAGGGATGTTGATAGGTCTTATTCACTCCATTTTCATGGCATTTGGAAATCTATTATGGGCCTATTCTTTATGAATAATTGTTAAGAAGGTAGAGACCTAAAGAACTACCTTTATTACCCTCAAATAGCTTGATGAATATAAATGAATATTTAATGGATTGAAATGGAATTAAAATATATTGAAAATCCCTAGATGACATCTTTAGGCCACATGATCACATGTTGGAGCAATAATTTGGCACATGTCAAGAAAAAGACATAGGGAAATGGCCTATAACCTACACTTTCAAGCCTATTTTTAGGTTTTTGAATGAGTGAGGTAATTTTTAACATTAGAAGAGGTTTTCTAGGCTTAGGTGGAGGTTTGAATTAATTCTATCATCCATATAAGAGGTATCCATGGTGGAATAACATGTTTCAAGTCTCTAAACCAAGTCATGATGATAAATGTCTTCTTATTTACATAGATAAGTAAGGTTGGAGACCTTCTTGAGGTCATTTGAGGCATGTGAATCTTTGAGGATGCACTATATATATCCCATATTATCCTTGAATGACACTTTAGGATATATGTAAGCCTACTTTAATGCTTACATGCAAGTTTGGGGGCTCTAATGCATAAGAAGCTTGTCTACTTCATGATGTTAAGATATTGTAAGGATGAGCATAGTCTTTTCATAGTTCTTCAATCCTATTTCAATATATTTTCATTGTATACAAAGATTTTATAGACAATGGTGAAGAAGGTGGCCTATAGAGAAGTTTCAAGAGATGTTTTTAGATAAATACCTTCTTTTTGAGACCTTATGATAGTTGAAAGTGCTCTTTATGGATACATAAAACCTTAACCAGACATTTTTTTAGTAAGATGTAAACATCTAATATAAATTTAACCACTTCAAGATGGTCTATAGTCTTGAATAGAGAATACATGGTCTTCTACAATACATCTATGAGGTTGACAAGTTATTGTGGCAACCTTCAAATAAAGACTAAACCTTGTATGAGCAATAAAATTGTCTTTATTGGACCCTTTTTGGATCAAACACCTTAGATAAGAAGCTAAAGGTTCTAATAACAAAGATAAAAGGATGAATAAGTCTATGATTTAAGTCTCACTTTTATTAATATTAGAGATGCATTTAAAATATTGAAACTTATGTTTTCATGCTCTATCTTGTAACATGGCCACCTCATCCAAAATATCTACATGATCTTAATGTAAATGGATGTATTCAACCAAGATCATGCTAGTTACCCCACTTAGAACATCAATTGTGGGCATAAATTGCCTTTTTATCTCAGCAAGTGCCTTATCTCTATCAATATCTACTCACTTATATGTTGTGTTAGTAATGTTTTCTTGATCAAAAATTTGGAGATGAATATTTGCAACTCCTATGGCCATCTCCACTATCCCATCATTCATAACATCATTAGGGATATGTTGTCATACATCTTGCAACATAAAATCACTAATGGTCTCCTAATACTGTTCATCTCCTAAACCTATGTGCACCAGTGTAATGTGTTAGATATTTACTCAATAAGTTAGTTACTAAACTAAACCAAACATATAAATCTAGAATAATAACATACCATCCACTACTTTAATGAGATCTAGATCTATTCAATCTTCCATGATAGACCCATATTCCAAAAATAATAGAGGTAATCTATGTTGCCTTCACCATACTATGAAGGCATAGGTCACCCCCACATCATCTACATTAGGTACATTGAACATAAGATCTCACTCGATCATTAGAATCAAATCCAAATTATCTACATATGGTCTGAGTATACTCTCTAGCTTCACTAGGGCATGAGAACTCCTCAACCACACCCATGGTGAAAGTGCCATAACTTGATGGCACCAAACTATTGTGTCACTCACTCATATAAAAATATCTCAAAAACATTGACCTAATGGTCATGCAACCATCAACTCACTCAAAGATATCTCATTTGAATCCCATCCTTGAAACATCCCTAAAATGCCTTATAAAGTTTCCAAATAATATTTATGGTTGTCACTCAATCTAATACCTAGGGATAGTGCATAATGTGCCTTAATCACATGGGAGTTGTGCTAATCCATCTCTTTGAAAACACCTATGGATAGGTCCAATATGTATATGGAAAACCCTCAGGTCTAGCCATTGAAATGTGCTAAAAATACAAACAATCTAATAATGTCAAATATCCAATACCTCCACCACACAATTCTAGATTTATATGGTCCAAATATCGATTCAAGTCAACTAGCATGGTGTGACTCAATGAGTATAGAGTATAGTGCTCCTCTATATCCTACACAATCACATGCATCTTATATGAAATAAATACACCAATACCATTCAGAATGATAAATGAATCCAATAACACTAGATGAAACTTTCAAAACCATAGAACATTAGTTGTAATGGTCAGAGATAATTAGACTTCACTACAACTCCCTCTATGATGGGTCTCTATTGGTATTCCCATTAAAATTCCTAGAGGCTTGATCTGTAGCTCTATACCTAGTATCCTCCTATAATATATCCCACTAATTAGTAATGGGCACTCTTAGTATCCTCTAGGCATATTTTAGAGTCAATGATCTCCCTCATGGGTATCCAAAATGTACAAGTATGGGAAATCCACCACTCATATGGCAGTCCTATGGCATCGGCACAAGTGATGTGATATAATCTAAATAATCACTATTAATCAATGCCATCTCATTGTCTATCAGGGGAAGTCTACATAAGAATTCCATCATTTATACACTATAGAACTCCCTCATGCATACATTTGCATGTGAAACATAATAAAATATAATATTAGAATCTCTAAATGACATACAAACATGCAAAAATGATCATTACACAAAAATTGGAATAAAAAATTACATTTTTTACTCCATCAGACATTACTTTTGATGCTAGCATACTAGCTTTGGATAATAATGTGGCCCATGGATGGTAGCACAATAGCCAAAGGAACTAATGTGGTCCATAGGACATTGTCATGATCATGCTAAAAAAGGCCCTAAAGTAACTAAATTTTGTTAAAATTTGATAAAAAAGTGAAAACATTTTTCAGAAACACAAAAAATGATAGGTTCCTTACCAAGGTAACCTTCTTATCATCCTAGATGAGAACCTCCACCTCTTCATATTGGGTCACATTCACTCTTCATCTCTTGACATATTCTCTAGGCTTAGAGAAAAAATTCACTCAAGTTAAAAGGTTCAAATGAAATTCAAAATCAATTAATTTACATATTGAAGCTATGTTCTAATAATCCCACCTACCTTAGGTTTGATCTTGTGTGCAAATTTCACTGACTAATACCAAAATATTCCAATCTCAATATATTAAAAATTATAGCTACTATTTGTAATATGTTTCTTATGTGTGGGGTTTAATGATGATATCCCTTACATGATATTGATTACACTTTTATCCAAATATATTTGACTTTGTAAATGACAAAACTCATATTTCTTATTAAAAACTCAGTATAAGCCACATATCGATCCTAGACTAAGATTACAAATGATTCCTCTATAATCACAAAAATAATTGATCTTATGAATTCTTACTATCACTAACATGCATAATTATATCAATTTTGGTTTGACACCTTTACCTGTGTTTTAGATCTCTCACCAAAAGGTGTTTATATATACACTCTTTAAACTAATATAGTTATACTCAGACACACAGTTTGACATAAAATTCCCAATTTAGATAGTTAGATATAGAGTCATTTAGATACTCAGACATATAGTGGGTTATATGTACACACACACACACACACACACACACACACACACACACACACACACACACACACACACACACTCAAGGACACACATAAATTTAGATACATAAATTGCCTTAGATATTTCGACACATAGGTTGACTCAAATTTACAAGGTTTTATAATCTTATCTTATATTGGTTTAGATTCTTAGATTTTAGAAGGATTTTGACACAAATCTAGACTCTAGTTATGACTAGCACATACATGGTACACCATCCCTAGATGGACATAATTTTATACATAAGATGCATAGCTACATTTATCATGTCTTAGATTACACCAGATTATAAAGATGGAATGGTAAACTATACCATTCTTTTTTAGTAGACTATTCGATCACACACATATTTTCACTAGGATATCACTAGGATTTTACTAGGTTGGGTCGTAAAGTCAATTGTAGTTGTTCATCCATAGTTGTCACTAGACTCAAAATATAAAGTCAGAGTGATAATTTCAACCTTTGATCAGGTTAATTATTAGACCCATTTCACACACCAAATTGGGGGTAAGTAGGGATTATTTATCCACATTTATAGATACTTATATGACTTAGTTTGCACAAGAGTTGGGGAAAGGAGGGCTTGTTTATCTATAATTTCACTTTTCTTCTTAGACTTAGTTGTATGATAGAGTGAGAACAAGTAGGTCTTGTTTCTCTATAGTTAGCATATTACTTATTAGACTCAACTATATATCATGGTGTGGACAAATAATGCTTTATCTCCTATGATATAATTAGTTAATTAGATTTAATATAGGGGACACCCACATTATGTATTTCCTCTTCACATCCATCATTTCAAATTATTATCCACGTATCTATCCAAGAAGTGGGTAGATCTATAATACATTCTCATAGGTAAGTTCAAATACTAATTTTCTTTTACTTTTATTCTAATAACTTCATTTCCATTACATTACTAGAATAAAATGAGGGAAAATGAATTTACCCTAATTTTTTCAAGCAAGCATAAGTATTATGTCTTTTATTACTCATTCATGGGAAGGTCTTAATTATTATTATGAGTCATGTTTGTGTGGTAATTTTAGTCATTTTATCTTTCTTATGATTGATTTTTCCTATTTACTACACCTTTAGTGGTCCTATATCATTTTACCCTAATCAAAGGATCCCATGGCCTATTTTTGATAGACATTACTCAGGTTTTTTGTCTTAGGACACTAGCATAGTCCTAGATACTAACGTGATGTACTAGTGCCCACCTCAGCACTAATATCCAATGATCACTTTTCAAAATTTTGTGTCCCTACTCTTTTATGAGTCTATTATTATTATTATTATTATTATTATTATTATTATTATATCTTTATTTTTTTCTCTGTTAGTTAGTGAACAAGGGTATCATATCTAGCACTTATTAATTTGGCACATAATTACTTAAAAATTAGTCAATAGTATACCTCAATACTCTACATATTACTCAACAACATACATAGACATTTATGCTTGATAAAATAAGTGCCTATGAAAAATTCATTATATCATTCCATGTACATTGATTATACACATCCCTAAGGGATAAATACATGTGACCTAAGACCCTTATCATTGGGGTTAATGTAGGTAGTGGCCAGGACAATAGGGTTTTGTCCTGTGCAATCATAACATCCCAAAACCCCTATTTTTCCTTTAATTTGAATTTGATACCATTGTTGTTTCTTTTATGTAGGTGTTCATTATTGTTTTGAAAAAGAAACAATAAAATAATGACATAAAAAGATGATCATAAGACTCTCAACACACCTAAAAACCCCTAAAGCCTTCTCATAGCATCTCCAAAAGTTTTAGGACCCCTATCCATAAAATCACACTATCATAGTGATTTGGACACTAGTGAAGTGTGGTTATGTCCCTTTGATCACCCTACTATCTAAAAGTATTTTCAACTCTAGTTTTAGAATAAAATGACTTTGAAATATTTTTTAGACCTATATTAGCTTTCCCATCATTTGGTGATGCCTATCTCACTCAAGATAAGTTAATATTATCCTTACAATTAATATTATGGATAAATCAATTTGATAGATAAATTTTCAATATTTAAATTTATTTACTCTCTATACCTAGCCCTTTATAAACCTAGGATTTACATCTACTAAGTCTTAAATATTTAAAACACCATGATCAATTATTAGGAAGTGCATAAAAAAATCACTACAAATTGATAATTAAAAAGAAAGCTTGAATATTTAATAAATGCTCAAAGGATCGTAATGATTAGGAGTATATAATTTCTACCTATCAAAAATTATAACAACCTTCAATGGTCATTCTTGAGAATACTATCAATGTTTGTCTTGTTAAATTATTGAGTGCTCATTCTCATTTTCATCTATTTCATGGCATCATTATTTTTTTAAAATTATTCAATCTCAAAAACTTTATCTTTATTTATAGATTATTAAATTGTTTGAATATTTTTTACAATATCTCTATTGAAGTTCATTTTTTGAATGGTGCATTGATAACTTGTAATTCAGATCAATGGATATGATTTAGTTAATCATATTGTCTCTGTTGTCTTCAATATATTCCATGGATTGAGAACAATTATAATAGTTAGCTCCCTACTATTGGATTAAGGATTATTATTTATTTTAATTAGAGATGTTCCCTAATATTAACTATTAACTATTAACTATTAACTATTAACTATTAACTATTAACTATTAACTATTAACTATTAACTATTAACTATTAACTATTAACTATTAACTATTAACTATTAACTATTGAATATTAAATATTAACTATTAAATATTAGCTATTAACTATTAGATATTAGCTATTAGCTATTATCTATTAACTATTAACTATTAACTATTAACTATTAACTATTAACTATTAACTATTAACTATTAACTATTAACTATTAACTATTAACTATTAACTATTAACTATTAACTATTAACTATTACCTATTAACTATTAACTATTAACTATTAACTATTAACTATTAACTATTAACTATTAACTATTAACTATTAATGTAAAAACCACAAACAAATACAAATATCTAACTAGCAATTTCTAGAGGGAGGTACATAGTAAATAATGATAGATCAAGAGAAGTAAAGACCACTTCAATTGCTTCATTTTCCAATGTTAGAACTTGGGATTTATTTATTTTCAAAGTGTAGTCTAGTTTCAATGGAAATTTTTTATGTTTTCCACAAATTATGTGAGAGATTATTACATATTGAGGTTTTTTTCTCATGCTCGATCATTTTGGTGCTAGTTATATAAACTATATTATGAATTTATCAAAGAGCACCATTAACCCAAAAATGGATGTAAGCATAATTTGTAACATATTTTTAGTAGAATATTTACTGTGTCTAATTCATGATCATTAGGATCTGCAAAGTTCCTTTTCCTATACATTATGTGATACTCCATGAAATTGGCATATTTAATGACTTCAACATTTCCTTATTATGTGTTAAAGACAAATTCATTTTTTTCATATAAGTGATATGATAAATGAAATGAGAGTTTTTACTCAAAAGAAAAATAACTATATGTTTAAGAAATTTAAAAATTTTAATCTTAAAATTGTAGTTCAACATTTCATGCATTCAATAGATGATTTTAACAAGCCATACAACCTAGAATGAAGCCTTTTTATGGAAAATTATGTTAAATGTAATATAAATGTTTAACATCTAGTGAAAGAATCTATCCCAAATCATAAATACATGAATTTAATTGAAAATTTCTCCTTAAAGGAACACTTGAATATTTAATAAATGCCTGATGGAAATTAAAGATTAGATGAATCTAATTGATATGTATCAAAAATTATAACAACCTCCAATGGTCATGTACAAGAAGCTAGAAATTATAAACAAATCAACTTAGAGTTATAAAGGACTATTATATTATTATGTGCTTAAAACAAAAATGTGAATCCTTCACCAATGATTTTCTCTATCCATACATAGACATTTAGGTGTTTTCAAAAATGATAATGGTTATTTTGAGGGGTTTAGTATTATTTTACACTACCCTTGATTTCAATTCTCCTTGGGGAAAATAACATATTTAATATATCATGTGATCTTTTATTAATATTTTCAATATTTTATTCTCGTATATATATCTTAAAGTGACTCATCTTATCCTTTAAATGCCCTAGCTTAAAGAGCTAGTGCATAAAAGAATAAAAATACCAACCCCAAATCATGTAACACTTGTTATCATCTCCATGTCTATCTATTTATTCATTTAACTTCTACTTTGTGTTTGTATTGTGAGAGGATACTAAAGGATGCAAAATATTTATGATGTGAGGATGTAAGAAACATGTGTTTTGGCACATTGCTTTTCTTTATTAACTTTATGTGTTTTGCCTACTACTCATCTTGAAGCTTTTACATCACTAATGTGGTGCATCTTTGAAATTTTCTTAGTGTTATTCATGGAGATATTTTCTTTCCTTAAACTTTTCCATATCTACATATCAATGAAATCAACATTCCCTTACTTTAAATAAGATAAAATTAAAAGTAGAATACAATGGTAGATGTTTGAGAATATTACCGTGTTATAACAATGTTAAAATATAAATGTGGTCTCCATAATAATATTTCATTAATTTAATTTATTTGAAATCATATTTTCATATAATGATGTGATAGTGACCTTTAATTATGTTTTTTTATTTAAGATTCAAGGATGTTTTCAACTAAATGATGATTAGCTTCACATAAAATTATGTTTCCATTTCATATTATTATTAATAGTGTAATGATCAGTATCATTGTTATTATTTAATAAATAATAATACATTGTATGGAAGTGCTTCATTTATTTGATAAATATGTATTTTCACTTCTACAAAGTGGTAATTAGTGTTTAATGGTTATTAATTTCCATGATAGGTGCAATAATGCTTCAATTATGAAATAATACCACCAATACTTGATTTGGATTTTTAATCATGGTACTTCATTTTATTCGAAACACACCATTTCCTTGTTTCCTAAATAATGTATTCATTTATTGATGTGATATTTTTATAGTAATATTTTTTTTTGTGAAATAGACAATGATACTTCATTTCACCGACTAGTACATACATATCTTACCAATCACAAAAAGCTAGATAAGTGCAATGCAATGGAACATTTCCCATCCACAAATGATATGTTTAGTTTGATTACATCTAAGAATCAACATCCCATTAATTATAGATTTAAATTTACAAAAATATTTACATCTTATTAATATCTTCAAATTTTAAGAGTGTACTCACACCACTTATCTTATAGTTCACTTTTACATAGGAAAAAAATTTAACATTAAAAAAAGAATATTAATTTTTTTATTCAATTTATATTAGATTTTAAGTGCATATTTATTTATATATGGTTGAGTGTGTCATTTTTACCATTAATGATTTCCTATGGAAACTTTAATGACAACATTTGGATCAATTTGGGGCATAGTTAAACAAAGGTAAAAATCATTCTTGTCATACATTTATGTCATAAAACTAGATATTTTCAAATTATAAATTTCATGTTTAAATTTAGGTTTAATGATGGATAAATGAATTTAACATATTTATCTATTAATTTCTTTATAGTGATAAGATAATGTGGACATAAGGATGACCCATAAATTTGACATGGTGATAGATTCAAGTTTTGGAGTATAATTCAAATATTTTTTCAAAGCTAGTGCGGAAGATTTATATTTCCAACTCAGGGGTCAATATTTTAATTAAGGTAAATATGTTTGATCTTGAATGTTATGAATGGGCCATTATTATAGATGGATAAACATAAAGAACATATTTATGACCTACAATATATCATGGTAGGACCTACAATCCGTTAATATTTTAGTTGGGACAATGAAGCCAAAGACCCTAGTAATGAATTCCACCTACATCCACTATTATTATACCATGTTGTAGGTGTTATGATCCATAGAATAATCTCATATATTTAATCCAAATAATTATTATTAAGGTAGAATATGTGTTTTCTTCCAAGATAGGGTTAGATCCATAAAATTAGGAAGAACTTGTGAACCGCACTTTAGGGTGTGAACCCAAAGATTTATCTCCTAATATGGTATAAATGATGGAGCCATATGTATAGATTTTTTAAATGATAGTATTTAATAACTTTGACATATTTAAGTTATTTTCCCATGAAAATAATTCATGAATTTTGGTTATGGTCAATATTTTATGTAAACTTAATATTCTGGATAAGAAACAAGTCCAATGATTAGGCCCCTATTTATAAACTTATAAAATAATCCCCATTAGATTTACTATACACTAAAATATTGATGTGGATATTTTAATTTTAGATTATTTCCTTAAAGATAAAATATATGTGGTGGATATTCATGGTGTGGATGTCGTAGGGTTTAATGTTTATAATAACTTGGAACATACTTCACCAATTTTTAGGATATATTCTTGACATTCAATTAAGTGGACCATGCATATACTATCAATTCCTTCCCCCAAGGGAAATCAAATCTATTGATTCCACTCAGATGATTGTTTTTATGAATGAAAATTTTTAATTTATGAATCAAA
>JARHVA010004519.1:0-15000 GCA_037957365.1 Torreya grandis | reverse complement strand
GTGTGTAAATGGATGTTTCCAATTGTTGAGTACCAAATCTAAGTGTTTACATCTATACATTAGTTTTTCTCCTTTATATAATTTTATAAAATTTATGTAAATGTTAAATGCAATTGACATTAAAATTTATATGTTATTTTTTATTAATTTTTATTTTACAAATATAAATAAAAATTATTATTTTCAACTTTATTTATCAACATCCTCTACCTCTAACTATTGAATACTAGATGGCATATTATTCTTTTTCCATCCATCATTAGTGTTATGCATCCTATCTAAATTCCTCTCTTCCATTATTATACTATAGTATTTTCATCAATCAAATCCTAGTGTATTTAAATAAAAAAACCTTACCCCACATATAAAAATAAAATCTAGTCAAACACTTACTATAACCTACAAAATCCAAAAAATATGAAAAATAGGTTTATAAATCATAATCTATGAAATCCCACAATTAAAAATCTCATATTCTTAAAATATAGCCCCAAAAATATGCAATACTAACACTTGCATTATCTACTATAAAAAAATACCCAAATAAACCACTCAAATTGGCATTCCCTATTGCTAAAAAAACCTAATGGCATTCCTCAAATAATAATCACTTACCCCATTCAGGGATTAAAAGATATTAAAATGAGGATAATAAAAACAAATAGTCTTTTAATCAATCATTATGTATGTTTTTTTGTTATTTAAAAAAAATGGTTTAGCATTAAAGGGGACTTTAGATGAAATGTGTGGTATGGCACCCTAATATTAGTGCAATAACTTGATCTCATTTCTTTATTCATTTTTGTTTTATAATTTATGTAGATGCATCTCAAATTTGAGATTATAAATAAAAATGGAAATGAGTTTATATTTTAGTTTGTAGTGTTATTTGGAATGTATTTCAAATTTTTTTAATTAGGAAAATGAGATAACTTATATCAAATCACTATTCATGTATCTAAGAGTATGTAGTTATTGAACATTGGTTATTATCAAAAACATAGAAGGGATTTTGGGATTGAGTGAATATAGAAATAAGACTCACCTATGTCATTATTGATAAGGAATCATTGAGTTATGATGCTGCCAATATGAATAGGTTAAAAAAATACCATGAAATATATTATTAATAAGAAATACTATTTTTAAATATTATTTTTAAGTATGAAAATGTACACTACATAAACTTTGCTAATTCAAGTTCAAATAAATTAATAATTTTAAAACATAAAATAAAGATTGTATTAAAACAAGGAACATGACATTTATATAAACTAAAGGTTAGATTAAAATTTCAATAATATAATTTTCTAACACTAAAAAAACCTGAAACATTGTTTATATCCTCAATTTGAATTAGCTTATTCAAACTCCAAAAATAGTGAAATATATTAAAAATGAAATCCAAAAGATTAACATTAATTATAAATAAATGTGGGTTAAACTATGTGTAAAAAACATTGGGTTATGAAGATCCCACTACATTTGAATTCCATATATTTATAACACATTTGGAGAGATTCAATAGATGATTTTCATATTCTTGTAATGCCCTAAATAATCATTTTGAATAGAATCATTGTGTCACATTGATTATAATGGCACTTAATAAAATCAATATTAATTAATTTTTTTTATAGATAATGGACTCAAAGTGGATGAACTTGAAAAATAGGATTCATAAATATTGTAGTCACTTGATTCACTTATATAGAATAAGTAGTTGTTTCCAATAAGTAATATGAAATCTTAGTATCATTCCAGTAATGATGTATATTAAATTCATGATGACTAAACATTTAAAGATAATTAATATGAATATTATTATACTGATCTAGCTATGACATAATTTCACATTCATAGAGTTATTAAAAGTGGTAACAAAAATTATTTTCATCTAAAACTACATCATCCAAAAATAATTAATTTTTTTCAAAAATTGTAAAGTGAATATGCCATATGTTGTAGTAATGTTTCATAGTTTCTCAATGTTAAAATATTTGTTCAGTATGATAACTAATGAAGTTACAATTTTTTTCCTAAACTATTTGTATAAAAGAAGGTAAATCCAATATAATAATGCATAGGTAATATAATATATAAGTCAAACTGAAAGAATTTGTAGAAGATAAGAACAATTGATAGCACATATTAATTTTTACTTTTTTCACTAATGATTCCCATGTCTTTTAATGACATATTTATGTCATCCTTTCTTCATTGGTATTCACACACACAATTGTAAAGCACGGGATATACTGAGAGGGGGGGTGAATCAATATATCATATATATTATAAAAATTTCCCTTTATCAAATTCCACTTAATCAAACATTCAAGATATGCAATAAAACTCAAACAATAAACATCGCACAAGATAGAGAGAGACACCAAATATAACATGGAAACCCAATGTGGGAAAAACCATGGAGAACAATCTCAAGTATATTCATGAGAACAAACCCACAGGAACACCATACCCCTTTGTCAAGTACCAATCTAGCTACAATTCATGAGCACCAACCCACAGGAGCTTCAAAACCCTTTGCCGAGCACCAACCCAACAACTATTCATGAAGACCAACCCACAGGACTACTAACCCCTTTACCGAGCACCAACCAAGTAACTATTCATGAGCACCAACCCACAGGAGCACCAACCCCTTTGCCGAGCTCCAACCTAGCAACAATTCATGAGCACCAACCCACAGGGGCACCAACCCCTTTGTCGAGCACCAACCTAAAAAAAATTCATGAGCACCAACCCCTTTTTGTATACCACACACCTATCTCTCAATGTTGATATCTCGGAAAATGATAGTTCAATACAACATCTCTTTCCTCTCTCTCACCTTTGCTCTTCTAAGCTAGATATAACAAATACAAATCATATTCATCTCTCATAATTGCTCTTCTAAGCTATATATTACAATATCAAATCAACCTCACTCTTCCATATTAAAAATGTCTTTTCAAGCCTTTATTTATAGCTTTCCAAATGACCTTTGGCCTTCCCCCTTTGTGACCCTTCAATCCTCATGGAAAATGGTGCCAAACTTGTATGACCTGTCATATTCTTACCTTTGAAAAGTCATATGCTGGCCCTTCATGACCAAAAACATCCTTCCATCTTTTGTCCTTATCTTGGTGACTCTTTGTATTCCTTAAGGTGTCCCTTTATGAGAAATTGTGCCCTTACTCTTTTGTCTTCACTTGGTGACTCTTGGAATTCCCCAAGATGACTCTTCATGGGAAAATGCATCCCATCCTTCTTTTGTCTTTACCCCGTAGCTCTTTGACTTCTTCATGGGCCCTTCTTTTGTCTCATATGCAACCAAAAATATATTCGTTAATATTAAATAAATATTAACTCACATTAGCCAATATATATCTATTATAAATAACATGAAATGCAATGAGGCCTTTATCACTAATAATACTAGACCTTTGACATCAATGACAATATTTCCAACAATCTCCCCCTTTGTCATTGATGGCAACCTCAATCCTGAAACTACCACATCCTGTCACCTACACATACTGTCATCTGAAACCATACGGTAACTCCCCCTTAGTGTAGCAACCTGTACCTATTCCCTATAACTATTTCTGCACCTATACCTATACCTATTATTCTCCCCCTTTGACATCAATGGCAAAGGGCCTACCTAGAGATAACACTTAGCTCCCCTTCAATTGATGCTAAACAACAATGGCAGGAAGTAATATAAATTACTCCCAAATCCTCTCACTGATCTTTGAATGTGTCCTTTGATCATGCCTTTGAGAAGATATCTGACAATACATATAAATTGTTCCCTGACCTTTGAGCATCTGCAATCAACTCATTTGAATCTTTTCTTCTAATCTCACAACCTTCAACATGAAACCTTAATGTGTAGCCTTGATCACAAATTTGACTAACACTCAATAGATTATGCTTAAGACCTTTTACATACAAAACATTCTTAGTCTTAGTTCTACCATAATCCAAAGTCAAAGTACCTTTTCTGGCTATCCTGGCAGTGGTTTTATCTCTAAATCTCACTGTGCCACCATTGATCTTCTTTAGAGATATGAATTTACTTTTATCTCCTATCATATGTCTTGAACATCCACTATAAATTAACCATCGATGATCTTTACCTCTTACATGCAGGGCTGTCTAAACCATCATAGAATCTTCATGTTTTTTCTTTTGCCATGAACATGTCTGAACCTTCTCCATGATGAATGGAGCTTTGAATCTCTGATCCTTCTTCTTGATGAATGGAGCTTTGAACCTATGATCCTTCTTGACTGACTCGAACATGTTTATGCAATACCAAGCTATGTGTCTGAAGTTGTTACACTTGTAGCATACTATGGTCTCTTCATCAAAGCTTGATAGAGGAGCAAAAGAATTGTGGCTTTTGCTTGACTCTACTTGACTTTCCTTCTCCTTATTTCTAAAATTGTTAGCTCTTTTTCTACATTCTAATTTCTTGTGACCATATCCATTACCATAAATACAATAGCCATAAAAATAAGACCTGTCTGTATATCTCTAACCTGATTGCCTTTTATAGCTTTGTTCTCTCCAGCCTTCTCTATTTGGAATGTCCTCTATATTTTTCTCTTCTCCCCTTTTTGTTTCCTCTTTTGTAAAAGCTTCAACATAGCTCTTTTTCTTTTCAAATCTGATCCCTGTCAAATCTGAATTTGCTTTTTGACTTTTCAATATCTTATTTAGTATATTAGTGCTATCCTCAAATTTTGAATCGCTAACTACTTTATCATTGACTTCTTTCTTAATATCTTCTTTTAAAGAGGCAATTTAAATAACATACCTTTCACATTCTTTTCTTTCTATTTCCAACTATGCTGTGAGATCTTCATTCTTCTTGGCTTCTTCAAAGTGTGCTTGTAGATCTTCAATCATTTCCTTTGAATCCTATTCATTTTTCTCAATCTGGCACTTTAATCTTTGATTCTTCTTCTCAACAACTTTTAACTCTTCTAGGGCACAATTGAGTTCTCCTTCCATATCTACTTCAGTGTCCTCCTCTTCTTCTTGATCATCATCATGTATGGCCATGAATAGAATCTCTTCTTCTTCTGAATCGCTGACTTGACTATATTTGACTGAGCTAGGATCCTTAGAATACAAGCTCTTCTTCTCGAATCCCTTCTTAGATTTGCCTTTGAAATTATTCTTATTTGTAGGATTTTGTTCTTCATCATCATTAACCTTATCTAGGCATCTAGCTGAAAAATGTCCAATCTTTCCATAATTAAACCATTTAAAAGGTAATTTTCCTTGATATTTACCTATTCCTCTTTTCAAAATGCGATTGAAAAGTGCTCCATTGTTATCTTCATCATCACTAGAACTATCACTTGATTCTTGAATCTTAGCTTTCTCCTTCTTTGATGTCTTGAAAGTCGCTTCTCTCTTTGAGGGTTTATCTCATTTTGTCTGCATCTCATATGCTGTGAGAATACCATGAAGCTCATCCATATTTAGCTTGGCTAAATTCTTCATCTCCTCAATTTCCGAAACCTTTGCATCATATCTCATTGGTAGAGATCTCAAAACCTTTTTCACCACTGTTGACTCTTCCAATGTTTCTCCAAGACCTTGAATCTGATTTACTATCTAATCAACTTGCAAGAGATAACTTGCTATACCTTCTTCTTCATCCATCTTCAAACTTTCAAAATGCCTTCTAAAAGTCTATAGCTTAGCTTGCTAAACCTTTCCATTGCCTTTATAAATATTCTCAAGTTTTACCCAAGTTTCATGAGCAAATTTACATTGCATAACTTTAACAAATTTAGATTCACATAAACCACGTAAAATAGAATTTAAAGCTTTAGAATTATATTCACTTGCCTCTGGAGTAATTGTAGATGTATGTGGCTCTTCATATTCCTCAACCACTGCTTTCCATATGTCAAATCCAAGGGCCATCAAATAAGCCTTCATTCTCATGCTCCAAAAATCATAATTCGTCCCATCAAACAAAGGTTCCTTATTTGTAGAAAATCCTTCTTTTGACCCAGCCATTGTGCTTTCTCGATCTACCTTCAAGCTATAAAACTTTTCAAAAAGGAACCTACTCTGATACCAATTGTTAAGCATAGGATATAATGAGAGGGGGGTGAATTGGTATATCATATATCTTATTAAACATTCCCTTTATCAAATTCCACTTAATCAAACATTCAAGATATGCAATAAAACTCAAACAATAAACATCACACAAGATAGAGAGACACACTAGATATAACGTGGAAACCCAATGTGGGAAAAACCATGGAGAACAATCTCAAGTATATTCATGAGAACAAACCCACATTAGCACAACACCCCTTTGTTGAGTACGAACCTAGCTACAATTCATGAGCACCAACTGACAGGAGCTTCAAAACCCTTTATCGAGCACCAACCTAGTAACTATTCATGAGCACCAACCCCTTTTCCAAGCACCAACCCAACAACTATTCATGAGCACCAACCCATAGGAGCACCAACCCCTTTATCGAGCACCAATCCAACAACAATTCGTGAGCACCAACCCACAGGAGCACCAACCCCTTTGTGTATACCACACACCTATCTCTTAATGTTGCTATCTCAACAAATGATAGTTCAATACAACATCTCTTTCCTCTCTCTCACCTTTGCTCTTCGAAGCTAGATATAACAAATATAAATCATATTCATCTCTCACAATTGCTCTTCTAAGCTAGATATTATAATATCAAATCAAGCTCACTCTTCCATATTACAAATGGCTTCTCAAGCCTTTATTTATATCTTTCCAAATGACCTTTGGTCTTCCCCCTTTGTGACCCTTCAATCCTCATGGAAAATGGTGCCAAACTTGTATGACCCTTCATATTCTTGCCTTTGAAAAGTTATGTGGTGACCCTTCATGACCAAAAACGTCCTTCCATCTTTTGTCCTTATCTTGGTGACTCGTATTCCTTAAGGTGTCCCTTCATGAGAAATTGTGCCCTTACTCTTTTGTCTTCACTTGGTGACTCTTGGAATTCCCCAAGATGACTCTTTATGGGAAAATGCATCCCATCCTTCTTTTGTCTTTACCACGTGGCTCTTTGACTTCTTCATGGGCCCTTCTTTTGTCTCATATGCAACCAAAAATATATTCATTAATATTAAATAAATATTAACTCAAATTATCCAAGATATATCTATTACAAATAACATAAATGCACTGGGGCCTTTATCACCAATAATACTAGACCTTTGACATCAATGAGAATATTTCCAACAGCAATAATAAATCGAGTTAGGTTTACTCCCTATTGGCCACACTTCGTGACTCTCTGTGGTAGTTTCATCTCTTTATGTGTTTAAATGAGTCTTATTTTAGTTGACTAGATCCACAAATTCTTACCAAAATAATTTTTTAACTTCTCAAGATCTTATTACTTGATCAATTCCATGATTTATTATTAATACGTGCACAAAAATTTCACTGAAAAGTGTTCATTAAAAATAATAATTGAATATTCAATAAATGTTTGAATGAGCTTAATGATTAAGATAATATAATGTTTGAATATTTATAATTATATAAACCTCCAATGGTAAAGGCAAAGAAGGTGTAAATTTTAAACAATTGAACTTAGATATATATTAGATTTTTAAATTCTTTTGTGCTCAAAATAAAAATGTGAATCCATAAAAAAATGAATTATTATCTTTGTACATAGACACATATGTCTTTAAAAAAAGTATAAGGGTTATTTAAGGTGTATAGTAGTGTTTTACACTTCCCTTTATTCCAATTCAAGTTGTGGTAAAATTAGGTAATTAATTTATCATGTAATTGTGTAGTGATATTGTGTAATTGTGTAGCCATGTTAAAATTGAGACACCTTAGGTTAATGTGAGAAGGTTGAATTTAGTTTTGTCATATTTATAAGTAAATATATTTAAGTTTGTGATAAAATAATGAAGTCGTGATTAATTTAATTAGCCTTACTTTGTTTTTTCAAATAATTTATTATTATTTGGAACATATGATGTCATATTAGAGATTCATTCATTTTTTTCCTTGTATCTAATACCAAAATTATAATGGAAATTTATTTAATAAAAAAATAAAATAACATGATCAAAGAGGAGATGAAGGGGTTAATTTATGACATATTTAAAGAGGTTAAGAAATATATTTGTTCATTAAGAAAATGATGAAACTTTTTAAGGAACATTTTACTTGGATCTACTAGATGAGGAAGACAAAGAGAAAGGAGATGAGGATAATGATAAAGTAGGATCATATCACCCTTATTTTATCCTTCAAATGAAGATACCATGATATGATTTTATAAGTGAGATGGTTGATAAATATTAAGTTACCTTTCAGTGTATAAAGGAATAAGACTCATGACGACAAGTCTAACGTATCTCGATAACATGTGGATGGTGTTGTCCACACTTGGTGAGAGATATGGGTTCTAAAAATCTAGAGGTGGAATTTAAAAAGAAAATAAAAGATATGAATAAAATATATAACTATAATTTTGATGAACCATATTATACTTAGTTGGTGCAATTTATCTATAAAGATATGTCAATAGAGGATTATAAATTAAAAAATATTTTTTTGGGTCTAATTCCAAGATTTCTTCAAATCTAGTTTGAAAGATCTATATTTACATGTGGGACAATACTTTAACCTAGGTAAGGAAATTTGAAATGGACTCTTTTAAATGGTACACTACTACATCTGTAAAAGTATATAAGCATATTGATGCCCTATAATATAAAATGGTATGAACTATTTTTAGTAAATATTTTACTTTGGATAATGAAGCTAAAGAGCCTAGTCATGATTTCCCCCCTACATCTACTATTATAAGTTCATGTAATAGGTTTTATTATCTTTATAGTAAATATCATGTTTATAATCCATTTTTATGGTAGAGGATGTGTGCTTTTATTTGGTAAGGGTAGATCTATAAAACGAGGAAACCCCCTACAACCCCACTTTAGGGGTTTACTTGAAGATATGAATCCTAATATGGTAGAAATGAGTGAACCATCTATATTAATTTTTGAAAATATAGGATTAAATCATTAGGATACATTCAAGTTATTTTACAATGTCAATAAAACACATGTTTTGGTTATTATCGATCTTTGATGTATATTTAATCTTCTAGATAAGAACCAAGTCTAATGTTTATCCTTATATTTAAACACTTCTAAAGGACTCCCCATTTGGGTTCCAGTATACTAAAATATTTAATGGGTTTATTAATTCATAATTTAGATCTTTTAGTTATAGATTATGTCCTTAAAGCTGAAATATGTTCGGTGGATATTGGGGATTTGGATGGTTTTTTTGGTTTTTGATAGTTATACTCACTTGGAACATACTCCACCAATCATCAAGTGATATTCTTGGGATTCAATAAAGGGGACCATAAATATACTATCAGGCCCTTTCTCCCAAGGGAAATCAAATATGTTGAATCCACTAAGATGATTTATTTTGAAAGGGACATATTGGATTTATGGATCACCTTGATAGTATGGATGTGGAAAATTTTATCACATAAGAATAGGCTTTAAGTATTTTATAGTTTTCTCAAAAATATGAGGTAGTTTTCCAAATATATACCAATAAGGCTTTCAATAGATATGAAATTGGAGAACATTATTGAGCTTAACCCTACAAAGGGGCATATATTGGTATAGCTTAATAAATATGGTCAATTTAAAAATATCTATATAGATAAATTAATCATTTAACTCTTATAGGTTGTAATCATCATCCTTAGTAAGAGCCCAAAATTTTCTCCAGTGGTACTAGCTAGGAAGAAAGGTGGGTCAAATAGGCCTTGTATTAGTTACAAAGCCTTGGAAAAATCACAATAAAAAAAATTTCCAATGCCAATAGTTTATTATCTACTTGATGATTTTCATGGGGAAAAGTATTTATAAAAATTAGATCTCAGATCAAGATATTATCATATTCTAATTTAAATTTAATATTTGGATAAGATGTGATTCATAACATATACATGAAACTATCAATTTAGGGTCATGAATTTGGGTCTCAAAACTGCTCCATTCACATTTCCATCATTATTAAACAAGGTATTCAAAAATTTCTTACGTATGATTTTTATTTTTATTATTATGATATTATGATCTATAATAATACATTGGAATCCCATCTTGAGAATTTAAATTATATATTGGATATACTATTAAAGTAAAAGTTGTATGCCAAGGCATATAGGAGTATATTAAAAAAGGAATCGTTGGAATAAATTTATCAAATAATTTACATATATGAGTTTCACACGAACCTTGTAACGTTAAAGGCCATATGTGGTTGGAAAGTACAACTCTTAATAAACTTCATGGTTTGTTAGGTTCAGTATAATTTTATAGAATATTTTTAAGGAACTCAAAAATAGGTTATCCCTTAATTGAACTCAATAGGAAGGATTCATTCGAGTGGAATATATAAGAAATTTTTTTTTTTATGGATATGAAAAATTCTCTAGTTTGTACTCTAGTTTTATCAACCCCTGAATTATCAAATTCTTTTGTTATTGAATGTGTTGCATTTATATCTAAATTAAGTGCATTTTTATCATAGGATGACCATATAGTTTAAATAAAATTAATTAAATTTATTTAACATGATCAAATAATGTCAATATATAATAATGAGATACTTAACATCCTTCATGTAGTTTCCATAGAACATCATTTTGTATTAGGGAGAAAGTTCTTTATTAACACTAACCACCTCAACCTTAATCATTTATTAACTCAAGAGACATGAATAAAGGAGAAAAATAAATGGATTTGTATGCTAAAATCCCATGACATTGAGATCCTTTACAATAAATATAAGGTGTGGTGGCAAGTGAATTATCTCACTGGGATAAATTTATAGTATTTCAATAGAAGTCCATCAACTAATATTTTTTTGGATATAAGACCATATATAGGACTACTTAAGTCACCATGATTCAAATAAACTAATGAGAAAAATGAATATGTGGAGAAAGAGAGTCCTTGGTTAGTTATTAATGGTATAAATATTTTTAGAGGACACATTTACTTTAGGGGCAACTCTCACTTTTTTTGAAAGGAACTAGAGAATAGCCATGTGTCACTATCTATAAGCTAGGTGGGGTTCTGGATAACATATAGAACCATCAAATGATTTTTTTTAAAAATGTAATTAAGGTAAAATTTATAATTTTATAAACTTATTGTGACATTTTATAATGGAATAAGAGGGAGCGTGTTTATTTTTAGGCCTTATGTAACCAAATTTGGTCCGACACAAAAATTGGGAAATTGTGTTAATAGAATTAGAGTTATTTTGAAATGGAGGTGATACATTTAACATGAGAATTTAATATCACCCATAAACATATAGGGAAACAAAAGTGGTGAACAAATTTTTGGAATGGAATCTAAGAATTTATGTATGGTATATACATTGAAAGTGGGTAAAATCACTACATTTAGCTGATTATATGTACAAGACCATGTACTAAAAAAATATATAAAAAAATAACCTTTTAAGTAAATGTATTGTTATGAAGCATTATCAACATTATATTAGGTAATTCATATGGGAAAGGTCCCAACAACATATGATGTTTATGAAAAAATGCAATATGTTCTATGTCTATTAAGGGATAGTTTGACAATGAGAGCCAATAAGATGAAGTAACAAGAAGAAAAAGATTGAAAAAAAGGAGTTTTAAGATTTGGTACATCATTTTTTATTTTTATATCTTTACAAACAAAACAACTAAAAGTTTCTTGGTGTAGTTATAAATATTGAATAAATAAATAAAATTCTTCGTGCAGTTAGAAATGGCAATGATGAAGATAAAGATGCTAGAAAATGTGCCCAAAATGTATTGAAATCCTCAATAGTTTATGAATTTTTTCAATCTCATTATTTTAATATGTGAATTCATCATATGTGGTAGGTTATTCAAAAATTTCATCTATTAGGTATAGGTATTGAGATCCATTCTCCTAATGAATTTTTTTACACTTTGATAGCTTGAATAGCTTTGAGGTCAAATTTATTTATGGGGCAGGGCATGTTATATAAATAAATGCAACATATATTTATGTGTTTCTATATACACTTATAATTATTTATATTATTTCATAATTTTTTGTCCCTAGAGTTAGTGAAGGGTTAGGTCATGAGTAAGCATTGGATTAATTAGGGTTTGTAAGAGTTGATTACAAATATTAGAAAAAACCTAAAATATGAATATAAGTTACAATATCTACTTATTGTAAGGATGGATACGATTATGTGAGATGTTATTCTGTTACATTCTAATTTTTAGGTGAAATCCACCTTTAGGGAAACATGTGCTCCCATCTTTTCCATTTATTATCATTTCACTGTATATTTTAAAGCTTTGTTTTCTATTATTATTTGGAATATATTAGGAATCACAAATAATATAAGAATGCATGATATAAACCATACCATTAATATCAAGAATAACCATATATGTAATCACCCACATGCATACACATACAATATCATGATAATGAACCACATAATCAATCAATAAATGAACCAATTCTAACTCAAATCTAATCCAACATAAATAGAACATGTTCATTTTTAGATTAAGGTGACCTTAATTTTGACTAGTGTGGAATATAGCTTAGACACATTGGGATGTTCAAGCCTCCCCTAGAAATAAAAAATATAAAAAAAAACAATAAATTAGGTAGATAGAAAATAACCAAAAAATAAAAGAACTAAAAATAGAGTGTAGAAAGACCTACTCATAAAAATGAACCACAACAAAAAGTGTACCTACCATCTTTGTCTAGTGCAAAAAACTAGTCAGTTATTGGAGAATTAGGAGATAGACAAATAAAAGGCAACTACAATATTTGACTGATGTGGTAACCAAATTATTTTAACTAGAGTAAAAACCATCCTATAAAAGAAGAGCCATAGGCCCATGTCTCATAATTAGATCAGACAACAACCACTTTCTACTAGTGAAGTACCTAGTCAATTTTAATTGGACCAAAACCTAATCTCAGTTGATGAAGTAAGAGGCCCAGGTCTCAAAATGAACTTTCCAAGTCTCAAGGGGATAGAAGTCCCTATTTTGACTAGATTGATAACTAGCCTAGACATAAATGGAGGTTCTGATCTCCAAATTCAAATGTAGAAAAAGGAACCCTATAAGGTCCCTAGTGGGACCCAAAACCAATAAATCATCCATCAATTTTAGATGGGCCAAAAACCATCATAGACTAAAGGAGGATGAGGCCTATGTCTCTAATATAACCATTCTAATTACCGAAGGTACTCAAACTACCATAATTTTGACTAAAATTGGTTTTATCTGGACTAGAAACTAGCTTGGGCGAATGGAGTAAGAGGACTAGCGATGAAAAAGATCAGCAATGTTGTAAAAGACCAGTAGATTGGTTTGAATAGATCATGAACCAGTTAGACATAAATAGAGGTCTAGGTATCTATAAATAATGAAAAGATAAAAAATATTTCTAGGTTCCCTACAAGATCTTATTTGAATATAACACTACTAAAAGTAAAGCAAAGAAACCATAATAGCCAATAGGACAATGGTCAGGCAACACCATGAATGAGACCAATATCCCAAATAGGATAAACAAGCTAAAACATGATACATAACCACCAACTCCCAGATATTGGAGATATAAAAGATTAAAGTTACCAAAACACCAAACCCAACATATGCTTGGCCTAGACCCTATTTGTTATAGAACCCCAAAATAGAGGTGAACATATTTGCTCAAAACATCTATCCTTCAGAGCCTCATGCCTAGACAAGTCTGGATAGAAATGAGTGCTGGGATAAAAACCAATAGTTCTAATGGGAATAAAAATAAATATTACCTCCTCTAGGGGCCTATTAATCCCAAATAAACACCAAAATAAAGTAAAGTAGAGGAAACCAATTTAAAGGACCTTCATCATGTCTAAAAATCTAGGTTTTCAATACCTCTAAATCCCCCTTCAATAAATGTCTCACCACCAACCAAGATTGAAGGTGTGATATGAAGAGGTCAACCTTATATAGATTCATAGAAAATCCCCTTTTTATCACTTTAGGATAAGATCAAATTCCTACAACAGAGGCCCAAATTATAAAATTTCTTTGAAAATGGGTGGTGCCTTAATCTCACCTAGTGAGGACTCGATCTAGATGTATGGATATTTAACATAGTCAACCTTAAAGGATAGGAAATCCAAATATTTAATTCTTCAACCCATAAAAAGGGAACTCAACATCTATATTAGGTTGGTACCATCACAAAGGTGATTCTTGAACAGAGTATTGAAACTACACTCCATAGGGAACCAAAAAATCCTCCTTTATATTCTACCTAATATACCCAAAATAAGGCCTTTACATGAACCCTTATCAAGAAGCCAACCATCCTTAAAATAAGCTCATTATTTCTATATAAACAATTTGTTCTAGGTGTAGGTCCCCTATAGAGATGACTTGGCAAGTCAGAGTTAAATCTTCTTCCATTCTTGATGTAAAATTGACCTCGGCCAATTCTTCTAGTATTTATTCTATACCCAAGAGGCTGAGACAAATATACTAGATAAAATTGGGAATAGTGGGGACTCTTTCCTCATGAAATCCTTAACCAAATAACAAATCTAACCACTACAATCTAGGTTAAATACCTTCCAAACTAAAGTTAATATAGAGAAATGTTTTCAAGAGACTCAATAAAGACATTATTGAAGTCTGAAGCTACTAACAGAGCCATCTTGGAGACCTCCAAAATTAACACCACCCAGGACTTAAGATTTGTATCACCACATCTCCTAATGAGTATAACTTATCTTGATAGTGAAAAAGACTCAAAAAGAGACTCATTGTCCACTAGGAAGAGGAACACATATGAACATTTTCTATCCCCCAAATTCCCAACAATAGCCAGTCTATG
>JARHVA010004518.1:1380000-1535322 GCA_037957365.1 Torreya grandis | reverse complement strand
GATGCTTCATAAGTAAATGATAATATGATAAGGAACTCCAAGTCTTTCTAACTAATCATGAAGAAATGGCCTTTTGGGAAAACTTGGAGAACTTTGGTTCAAGATTAGATAGTACACCTCCACCCCATGAGAATATTGATAAAGGTCTCAAAAGGAAAACTATATTAGTTGATCACTTTGAGTCTCATGAGAAGAATTAATACATTAATCAAGGCCTAACATTTGAGTTTTCAAGACAATCATTGCATCAGAGCATGAAAAATCAAGAATAGCTCATGACTGAAGTAGAATTGACTGAAGGCAAGTTTGGAATGAGTATGATTGGGTGCTTGGTTCACCTAGCCAACCCATGCACTTGGGGATGGATTCATAATGTTTTTACACTTTCTTAAGAATACATGAACAAGCCAATGCCCCTAGCTACAAGTGGTAATCCACATATAGTGAATAATGTTTGAGTGGACACAAATCAAGTCATAACAATTAGACCTCATGATGTCATAGTGATCAAATAATTTTTCCATTTGATCCTAGAAGAAAGAATTTAATCTCAAGTTAGTTGTTTATAGTTTTGTTGTCTTGTTTCAATAAGTATGTCATACACAAGTATAGTTTATTACCTTATTGTTTTCTTATCTTGTCTTGTTTCCCTTTGTTTAGGTGTGTTTCCTTTAGGTGTTGTTTCTTTAGTTGTTTCTATTTGATTCCTATTAGTTTTTTGTAATCCAAGAATGGTCATAAAGTCATACTACCATATATGAGTCATCTTTGTCATGAATATCAGTAGGTTCTCTTCACCAGTAAGGTGGTCAACCCTATGAGTCAATAAAAATGTTGGCAAATTGGCCTCCCAGGCTAAATTCTAACCCCTATAACCAAAAATGTTTCTATGACAACCACCCAATCCTACACATGGTGATATCCTACATGATCATTTCCTCATTGATCTTATTCTAAACCATCGTAACACTATTAGAAGTGTCATTATGTGTTTTAGAGCCTACTTGTGGATCCATCATATCATAACTATTATGAGGTCTTTTGGTGATGTGACATTGGTCATGGTGATCCTTGAGGGAATAGGAGAGTGTCAAAATGGTCTCATGAGGTGTAGTGATTAGTTTTAACATTATTTGATAAGATTAAGGATCATTTGACAAAGTTAAGGTAATTTAGGTATTTTGAGGTTATTGATCCTTATGGTTTTAGAACTATTTGATGCCTTTTCTTGAAGAGAAACCTTTTTTGGTAGGATGTAAGGGTTTCAAGCCTTGTCCAAGTCATAATATCAAGTTTTATTATTTCTTTTAGTGTCTTTTTTCATTATTCATTCATCCAAGCTTAATTCAAACCTTAATTTCCCCCTAAAGCCATTTGTCACCCTTCAAACACCTCATCTATGTCAAATGCCCTTAAAATCTTGGATAGGGGTAATTATATAGTGTTTCATTATTTATAAAGGTCTTTAAAATTTCCCATTCTCATTTAATATTTATGTCTAGGCATTTCACATCATAAAAGGCTCTTTTGAAGACTCATATTCACTTCCCACTAGATAAATGGACCCCACATGTGGGAAAATATGCCTTTTCATCGCCTCCCCTACCATATAACTCAATTTAAAATGTTATTTAACTCATATTTTTCATTCTTCTATCCTCTAATGGTTGTTTAAATCTTGAAATATGGAAAAATGTAGAAAATACAAGGTTTTCAAGTGTTTCTTACAATTTATATGAACTTGTATGATTAGTCCATAGAGAAGAGAGTCAGATGTTTTATTTGGGTTCATTCCAAGTTTCTTGGTGAAGATTCGTGGTGAAATAATCTCAAATGGGCCAAGAAATAACCTTCTCTCCCCATCAATATCTTTGGTAGCCCAAGACACCCCTTCAAGTTTATAGATGGTACAGACATGAGAGATAAGATAAAGGTCTAAAATTTTGGATAGAGGAGGGGACCCTAGATAGATTCCATATTTGGGAGTTTTTTATCATATTGATACTCCCTCCTTTATGAACACTCATTAACATTTTAGTGCACTCACAATATCTCTTTCATTTAAGTAGGGTACCAATTTTCCATGTTTTGTCCTTTCTTGATCATGGTGACAAAAAAAATGTAAGGTTAGAGAGATTTTTAGGAGTCTTCACCACCTTTACACACCATATCTAACCTCATATCACACATGTGATCCCAAGGGGAAAATAAATCCTCATTATAATTAGTTTTTAGGGTGATAGTTATGGTTTCTCAATGCCTTGGGATCCCAAATGGTTGAAGGTATATTGGTGAAGATCCCATAGCTTCCACACATCTTATTGAGATTATGAAACTTTGTCTCACTACATTATGAGCCAAAACCTCCATATCATGATTTTGACCTATAATTTGGATAAAACACATAGTAATAAAGCATAATATAAAGTTCTAAACCTTATTTAGGAATCCTATGATCATCTTGAAAGTTTCCATATCTATATAATATGATAAAGGTCTTAACCTAACTTTCATGGAATTTTTTAAGTGTATTTTTTTTGTGTATAAGGTGAATAAGACTAATTATCTATTAGTTAAAAGGTTTGAGGTTTTTTTATCCACCCATAGGTCTATAGACATGTAGGTATATGTTAGTGGCTCAAAATCCCATTATACATTATGTAGAGGTTGAAAACCGTGTGTGTGTGTGTGTGTGTGTGTGTGTGTGTGTGTGTGTGTGTGTGTGTGTGTGTGTGTGTGTTCATGTATAAAAACATTCATGTAACCATAAGTTTCTACATAATGTCATGATCAATACCATGTGAGGATGGTTGGGCCTCAAATTCCATACAACACAATCAAGAAGCCTTTAATGCCTTTAGAGACCTAGTTGGATGCATAAGAGAGTGAAGCAAATAGAGTTGAGGGTTGATATATATAAATGAGAGTAATAAGGCTCCATAATATAAGTGTGGAGATGAGAAAAAAATTTTAATAGAGATCAAACCTTCATCTTTATCCATTATGTAAGATGAACCTCGCATAGTCACTACAAGTCTTTAAAGGTAGGTTAAATACGTATAGTGGTTATAGTTAGACTGAGATACAAGGGAAATTTTAAAGTTATAAGGAGTTAAAAATAAAATAAAATTAGGTAAAATATATGTAGCATATTTCTCATGATAATTAATACCTAAGGACATGAAGGACAAAAATTCATTCTCACCTACAGTACAATCAAGAAGCCTAGTATCCTCACCTACAAGCAGGTTCTTTAAGAAGGGAAAGTGAACATTCAAACTTGAAAATAAATTAATATTTTATGATTGGACATATATATGTAATTATTTTATAAATTAATCTCATTATTCTCATGTAATTTTATTAACCCTAGAAGACATTGGAAATGTAATTATTTGAACATGCCTGTTAGGCCTATTTGAGCATAAACAAGCATGTGTATGCTAATTAAGGGCTTATGCATGATTATTGATGTCATACAAATTTTTAAACACCTAAAAAATTGGGTAAGGGAGAAATTTTAATATCCTCAAGTGGAAACAATCTCCAGACTCAAAAAGGGATATGTTGATGACCTAACTAGGCCTAATTAGGCCCAAAACTGATGACAATAGGCCTATGCCTAAGCCAAGAGTTGTTGATTTCTTGAGGATTATTTAATAATTAATGAAACCTAAGTAGATATTTCATATTGTATTATAAAATTTCCCAAGTGATAGGACACTCAAAATAGTAATGAGAGCCTAATGGTCTATTAGGCAATTAGGCATAAACTGGTATGGATAAGCCTATGCCTGAATTGAGGTCACTTACATGATTTGATGCCTGGTTGAAGTTTTGAAACTCCTATGAAATAAAATATTATTAAAATCACATGATTCAAAAAGTATTGAGAGTCTCATATGAAAATCTATATCACTAAACTCAGGCCCAAGGGTTACACAGGCCTAAGTGTGTATAAACCCTAGGCCAAAAAATGAGAATACACAAGGGGAAAATTTGGGAAAGCACATGACCAAAATATTTTCCTATTAATTTAATTAATGTTTAATGGGATTTAAATCTCTATCATAATAAGTATCAAGGTAAGTATATCCTAATCATAACCCCTTATTATTGCCAAACACTCAGACTAGTAATGTCATCTACACATAGACATATGAAATAATGAGGGTAGAATAGAGTTTGAGCATCCAAATTCAATTATATAAGATTTAAAAAATTGGGAAAGGGTGTCATATAGTGTAAATGGAAACCTAAATGACCACCCTCAAATTATTCAAGGATCTAATAGGTAGTTTGGGCCATTAGGCATAAGGACATGCTTTAGGCCTCAAACCCCACATCACATTTAAAGCCACACTCAGGCCCTCGTAAGTAGAGTTTAAATAATGGAGATGTATGAGAATATTTTAAAATACCTAAGAGATTTTTTTTAATTATATAATGAAATCAAAAGGTCAATTTGTCTTGAAGTCTACCTCTAACTACACAATCCAAGTAGCCAACTTGAGTTGCCTATTCAAATGCTCAAATCTTTCATGGTAGAGGGAAGAAAGTAAAATTATCCTAAGGTAATTTGGTCACCCATATATAATTTAAATATATGAAATAGTGAGATATATTGATGAACTCAAGATTATGAATAAAGGTTAAGACTATAGACATGTCCAAACTGCCTACAGGAAGCTCAAGGTCCACCAACTTGTACTCACATCTATCCACATAAGTTGCATGGGACCCTCATATTTTTAGAAGTTTTAGGGGGGTGTATTTAATAAACACCCATGACCATAAATTTGGGAATAGAGGTCTCATATTTATTAACCATCATTAAAATGCTAGACCTTCAAAACCCTAATATAGACCCAACCTAAGAAAAATGGAGATAATTATACTTAAACACTCATTAATGACCCTAAAAACACTTGAAACACTTGGTACACTTAGAGGAGAGCCTATTCATGTTATTATGTTGTACAAAAACTATACAAACCTATCATAAAATAGTAATTTTTTTATTAAATGGAGTAGAAATAAGGTATAGGGCAATTTAAGGAGTTACAAATCATTGGAGGTGAAGCTTTGAGACTTTTTGTATCTTATCAAATCCTAAAATGTCCAAAAATATGCATGGGAATACCTCTATAAGTCTCCTCTAAACATCATTCTACAGATATAAAGGAGAAGGTAACCTAGTCACCTAATTTGGCAAGGTTACAGGTGTTTTTTGCTCAAAAAGTCCTATATCATGGTATATGATGTTGTTTCATACCTAAAACTTAGTCATATTATTTTAAGGTCTTATATAGGCTTTTATGGCCATCAAATGCAAACAATTTGGTAATTAGGCCTAATTGGACTAATAAACCTACTTGGTCAATAAGGAAATATCAAAGTTGGTGTAGAGGGCTGATGAAGTGAGTCAACATAGATTCATCACACCATATAAATGATGCATTGAATGAATAAAATACACTTCATAGACATAATGATAGTTTGGAGGTAGTTACCAAGCTTGGTCAATATTCTCAAAAGGAAGATAGGCTATTGTATGATTTATGATGGCTTAATTACATCTCATTAATGTTATAAGTACTAGGAAGAGGAGTTATTTGACCAAATAGGGGCATATCCATGCTTTAAGATAGGTTTAAAAATTCAACCACTCTACCTCAATGCCTAAAGGGGTCACTGAGGAGACCAATGCATGGAGAGTCATTTAGGGGGCTAATATGATTATTGTAAATGTTTATAATTGAAATAATAAGTGGAATATGGTAATTTATGACCTCGGGTATGAGTACACTCTATCTAGATTGGCACTTTGTAAAATCTTAAGATAATTCAAATGACTATTTTCATACTCTTTGATATTGGCTTAGTGTGTTCTTTAGTTTTATTTGCACATATGGTAATTTGTATCCCTTGGCAGGTCCTAATCTCACTTAATTTATAGTATATGATCTTATGCAAGTCTCATATAGTGTTTGAATGATAAGTGTATGAGCTTGGAGTGGATATTTTATTGGTAAGTTCCTTTATCTATGCCTTACATCACTACCCTTATGTTTTTACCACTTATTGTAGCCTTTATGTGAAACACTTTTACATAGGAGTCCTTAAAGTTAGAGTATACGGTCACTTGTATTGCTTACTAGTTTTTGTTGAGGTCAATTTGAGTGGATGAATGATCATATTGGTGTATAACCACCTCTTATAATTTATTTATTTTATGCACTTTATATCCCTTTACATCCCAATAGTAGTAGGTTTTAGTGAACTAAGCCCAATAGATTTACTAGGAGAGCTAGCCCCATAATATAGAGGTTTTTTCTAATTATAGGTAACCCACAACCTTTAGGACAATCCCATGTTAGTCCAAGTTTGAAGCAAAGTCAAACAATCTCCTTCAAAGGGTGAAATTTGGGTTGTTAACACTTTATTTAGCTAATCTACTAGAGTAATTGGTTCACTTTTTGGTATGGTTGAGGTGATTAAATCACTCAATCTTACCAATTTTTTAGGTTTTAATTGATTATATCATCCAACCTCACAAGGTTATAAGTATCATTTTGTTATATAATTGAGCTAATCTCAGTTACCAAATGGAAACTCACTTTTTCTCCAAGGTTGGGGGCATGGGCCTCTCTCTCTATGTGTGTGTGTGTGTGTGTGTGTGTGTGTCTCCTTGGATATATGTGATTTAAATAATTATCTATATTTGTCCTAATCTCAATTTCAGATCCTTATAATGATATATCTTTTTCACATCACCTTTTCAATAGGTAAGGTAGTTACATCAAAACATAGGTGTACTCTAAGCCTTGATCTTTCAATTTCAATATATTTCAAGTACATTCAAACTAATTTATATGCACTAATTATATAATATATCATTCTTTGGGTTTTTGATCAATCACTAACAAAACACTCAAGTTGAGCACACACAAAGATAAGGTGTGTTATACACATATATACATATTCCTTTCCTTTAAACTCTCAATTTCATTATTATATTAGGTTGGATATGTAGATAATATTTATGGATTATATAGCAGGAAAACTCATACCTTGATTTTTCCTCCTAGTTTTGGACTTTTCCCACTTTTTCAAGTCTTACATCTACTCTATCTTATGCCCCTTTGCCTATATATCTTATTTTGACCATTATTATGATGATGTCCTAGGCCTTATATATTTCCCAAATTACTTAAAATGTACTTATCTTCTATTTCTATAATTTTTTAACCTATACCTACTTTCTTGCTCCTTGGACACTAATGTTTGTTATGGACACTATCATCACATTAGTATCTTGACCCACCATTTGTGTATGGTTCCCTGAAGTCAATAAATTTGTAAATGAAATGTATCCTAATGGTTAGCCTAAGTTCTTTAATTTGATTTATTACTCCAAAGGGATTAATATAAATACAATATCAACCCTCATTCATTTCTCACCTAGAAAAAGACCAAAAATATTAAGGCAACTTATCAAAAGCACTCTATCAATAATTTAATTGAGAAAAACTTCCCTATTTCTATACCTATCATATTTATACTAATCTATAGGTCTGAAGTAATAGAGGACCATCCCAAGATCCCAATTTTCCAAGTTATAATCTAGGTCACCGTTATACTTTCTTTGGATAATATTACATGATTCACATAAAATCCAACACGTATGGGAAAAATGCATGAGTCTAAAGCCTTCTTCTAGAGTATTATCTATGTAGGTAGTTTTACTAATAGTAGGGTATTTAGGGTCAGCCTAACACCATGTGCCCACTAACCCATTTTCTTCCCAAGGTCACTATGAAGATGAAGAACTAGGGTTTTGAAAATTCATGAGGAATGACAATTGATTACCTAGATCTGAATGCACTAGAGTGAAGCTAGAGTCAAATCTAGAAGCATCCAGGTGGTTGTATCCCTTTTTATCAAGTGTTCCATACATGACACTTGCATCAAACATAGATATTAACATCAACACAACCATCCTAGGTTGATGTTAGTGTTTATCTCTCCAAAACCATCATATGTATAATCTAATGCCTATTCTATAATTTTCTTCCAACCTATTTCTTGTTTGTTCTAGATCTATCATTGTGTTAACATCATAACTATTTAAGAATATTAATCCTTTGTAATTTACATGAATATCTTAGATGTACTTTCTATATTTAGCCTATACTCAACATAATAAATTTAGTGTGTGTGTATATATGAGTTAAGCACTCAATTGGCCTATTTTAGATATGATGATCACCTTTGTTCATTATAATTTATATATTCTTAACCCTTATACCATAAAATGATAGGATAGCCTCTTATCCATTTTAGGGTTAAATAGGTCATAAGTGCATGGTTTTAGTTTAAATGTTAATTTATGCGTCTATAATAAAGATCTATATTATAATTTTACTACAATTTTACAATCCTTGACCAAGTCTAACATTATTTATTATATATTGAGGGCATCCTTTGTCAATAATTATAATCAAATTTTACATTTTCATTCATATGATCTTCCCTAAAGGGATAAATACATCGAACCGAGGCCCTTTGGGCTATGTAGGTATCACTCTTTCATTAAGGGGCTTTTTTAGGGTTTTTTGATGAGATTTATTATATTTTCAACCAAATATTACTTAAACCTCTTCAAGGGTCTATTATTTTTTATAATTTCAAATCCTTTGATGAGCTATGCCATACAGTTAACAATGTGAGGTTAATTTGATTACATTGAATAAGCTCAAATATATCCCAAATTTTCCTTTTATTTCAACTATCAAGTTTCAAGTCAAGCCTAATTATAAGATCAAAACTAATAAAATAAAAAATGAGGCTAAATTTATAGTTAATTTTATATCACAAACACCATAAAAGCTTAAAATACAAGCTTCACCAAGGAGGAAATTCTCAAGTCTACCTTCTCATCTGCTACTACAAAAAATCCTTTAATGTCATGCTATTACTCTTCCTCCACCATTGGAAATAGATCTATCCAAACCTCAATATAGATTTTTTCATGGATATGCATTTTGTGATCATCATAGATATGTTTGGTATTCCACTAATAAATGTATGAAGCTCAATCACAAAATTAAATACCTTATTGATGAGGACATTAATAACATTAATACATGTGATGAAGAGGCTAAGCCACAAGTAAATTAAAAAGAAAAGTTTACAATTTATAAATATCCTTTGCCCAATCATTAATCACAAGATAAAAATAAAAAATATGAATGTATATAATCTTCATCATCCTCCATATTCATATGGACATCCACTTGATAGCATAATTGGTATAGTTACGAGCATGCTAGCATCATGCCCATTTATTACATTTAATGATTATCAAATTGCGGATGATGATTTTAATAGTCATGCATTATTCAGTAGAGGATATATTGGCATGCAACCAATCCATAGTGTTATGATAGATAATGGCTCAAGTGAAAATGTGTTCACCATAACACTTCTACTTTCTCTTGGGTATATAGAGTAGGATATACAACAAACATCTAAAATTATAAAATAATTTTATGGTCATACACAAGATACTCTTGGACATATCATATTATCTTTACAAGTGGGACCTCTCATATTTCCCACTTCTTTCTTAGTGTACCAAGCATAGGTGTCTTTGAAATGTTATGATAAAGACCTTGGTTACATAAATGTAGAATAGTTCCTTCTATAATTCACAAATGTCTAAAGTATATTCATGATAATCAAGAGTTTAAAATTTTAGTCATTCAATATTAATATCATATGGAACCAATGGTACTTACTCCTACTCTAAAACAATTAGTTGGTACGTTCATTGAGAAAATTGGTAATGAATTGGTTTAGACAACTATTCAAGATCATGATTCACATGCACATAGGCATATTCCAAAAATATGTTTTGATATTATTTATGATAATGAGCACATTTTAGTTTATTCATTTATTTATGAGCATAAGGATATTGAATTTTCTCCATCTAATCTTGATCATAATATTATTTCATGTTATCATAATCTATTGCCTAGAAAAATATAGATATCTACTCCATATCATAAAAAGGCACATATTAAAAGATCTTTATATCATATATCATCACAAGTTGTTCATAGGGATCCTATTAAGTACATGTTATTTCACCATCTCCTCCAATGCATGATTATAAATTTTACATAGATATATGAGTAATGATTCAAAAGGTTACTTTATAGCACATGGTTATTCTTCATATTCATTAACTTCTACACTCAACACTTATTCTCTTGCATAAGAGCTTACTCTTTCTTATCAAGGAATTGGATATACATATGAGCATTCTATTTATGATATCATTGGTTGGATACATTATTCCATTCCCTCCCTCCTTCTTTTCTAGGCCAATGACCTTGATTAGCTTCTTTGTATAATATCTACTCACTCATGGCTTCTTTGCTCTTTAATTTTTTTTATTATTCTTTTACACCTAATCTAATTTCCTTCTAGCCCTTAGCTCTATTTTTTTTCAATTGGGACACTTTTTCCCTTGTATTTTTCAACCCAATTCAAACAACCCATGATAATTATCTTACTAAGATTTCAAATCACATTCTTCATGGAAAATCATTTACTCATTATCACACATATATACATGCTCTATCTCTCATTTGTATTTTCATGATCATATATATCTACTTTGACATAAGGTTACATGGCCATGTTTTCAATATTTACTATACTATATATATGCCTATTTCAAGAACATTTCACTTGCCTTATTTCTTACCATGTTATGCTTCAACACCTTATTGTGAGTTGTTTGAATCTCTCTCTCCATATTCCATTTCAAAACCTTTTTTCTTACCTTGTTTTTTAAAGACTATTTAACTTTCATTTATGCATGTCTTACTTTTAAAATATACAAAAATTAAAAAAACATCCATATATTCTAAAAATTACAAAACAATATAAATAATTATAAAAGGCTAAAATCAAGACTTGTAACCATATTCTCATGTTGTTGGATTACATATTTTCATATGTCATTTATCTTTATGTTCAGTACATAACATATTTCATTAAGTTTTCAATACACAATACTTCTCACAAGATATTTAAGTGTGAAATACGATATATTTCTAGATAACTAGGAAATAATCATATATATAAGTTGTCCTGATCAAAATTTATTGTATACAATTAATAAAGACAAATTTTCATTAGCCAAACAACAACAAACTACACAATTACCCTCCAACTATAAATTTATCCCTATGCATTTTAAATCTCTACTTTGAAATGAATTATAGTCATAAGGATATCGTATATAGTTTTAATCATAGAATAGAAATCATATTCAAATATTAGTTAAATTTCAAGCTAAGACATACTTTTACATGGTTTAAATATTAGGCAAACATTTTACCCAACATCCTTTCTTAGTTGGGGCATCTCATCATTCTATATGAACACTTTTACGAGGTTTTTTATTCACAACCTATTATACATATTGAGCTATAATGAAAATAAATGTCTTATTTTCATTTAAAATTTACATGTGTCCTAATGAATATATTATTTTATAAACATGAACATAGCTACATATACTCAAAATATCTAGATTCATTTCCTTTATATATTGCTTCATTACATAACATGATTAAACTTTATTTCGTTTTTAATGTGACCCTTGGTCTTGTGTGTGTTCAACATACACCCTCTTATTTGTATGGCATCACCATACCATGTGTGTGTGTCCTTTTGCCTTCTACGATTGTGTGATAATTACATGTCCCTTGTATTTATCCTTTGGGCCTCATGTGTGATATTTATTTAAAATTTCTAACTATATGTGAAATTTTACATGTCCCTTATATATGGCCTTTAGGCCTTATTTCATCACATTATGTGACTATGATTACATATTCATTATTATCTACTATGGTTCCATGATTATTATCATGCACTACTATGTATCTATTACATATATCTATGGTTCCATGGTACATATCATGCACATACTACTTGTGTGCTTAAATGCTTTGTTTTTTAAAAACATGTTGTTTATAATACATATACAAACACTTGTAAGTTCTTTACATTCTTCATATAATACTTCAATACTATACTCAAATTACATGATGTAAGAAAATATATAAGATCTTCATACTGCTAAATTTTACATATATAAGATTCTACTATAATATATATATATTCAAATGTTATTACATGATTGCATATTTCAAAAATAATTTCACTTTTTATTTTGAGACAAGTGATTTTTAGGCAATTTATCTCATCTCAAAAGGAAGCATCATAATGGGCTCATATCCAAGTTTTCACAAGAAATACACTTCAGATTTGATAGTTTACATTATGAAAAAAATAGAATTTTTAGATTATGGGGGCATTCATCTTACTTATGTACTTCACTCTTAAAATTACTCAAGCATATATACATTTGTGTGAAAATAATTACCATATTTTAAAAAAAAATCAAAATATCAAATTGGCACTTTATATAGTACCCCAAGCATGATATGCATTTATGTCCAAGATACTACTTTCCAAAATTCAGATTTTTCTTTTCCAAGTTTCAAGAATCTACAGGTTGAATCTAGATCCATATACAATAGTGTGATTCATCTTTTATTAGTGAGACACATTTGATATTAGTGACACTTCACATCTTGGTTTCACTTTAGTGAGCTATGTAATGGTTCCCACATATTCTTTTTAGTTAAGCAAGTAAGCCATGTTTGGGATTAGCAATGTTTTACGTCTTGGTTGTACTTTAGTGAAATACTTTGTTGGTTCCCACCTATTAAAACTTTACATAGTACTCTATGAGTGTTGGATCATATAATCTTTCAAACTCAAGCATTTTCACTTATTCAAATTGAGACTTGATCACTCTCAATTAATGATAGGTTCAACTACTTCTCCACATGTCTCAACAAGGGGGAATGCACATCTCCATGAAAAATATTATGTGTATACACACTCATGTTTACATTTACTTTACTCTAGTACTTTTATGAATCACTAGAATAAAGGGGAGGTAAAATTAGACACCAAAATTTAACTAGTAAATGGTTAAAAATGCTTTTTCTTGATACCTTTACCTTGATTGGTGAATTCACCATTCTAATAACTTGTAATCTATAATAAAGATTTTTTTTTTTTATTAAAATTACTAAAAACATATTCTATACTTACATATTTTATCCCTATTTGGCATATACTTTACTGTCACTCTTATTTCAGAATCCTTTGTGCCTTTAGGATAAGTGCGCACTAAGTAGACAGGGACAAACTATGCATCTATCAAGTAGTGCATACTTTCCTCTCATGCTTTAATATTTATATTTTTAAAAGGACATGCTTCCTAATGGATTTCACACATACAAAAATAAGTTGATTATCAAAATAATAAAAATATATCTCTATTAAATCACATCAAGGATCACACTTGAAAGGACCTAGCAATAATTTACAAGGCATATCTCTTTTTTCTTTCAAAAACATCTATTTTATAAGTAAATATATCTTTTGTAATTACACTATAATTTTATAGTCCCTAGCCAAGTCTAACATTTTTTATTGTAGATTGAGGTCATCCTTTGTCAAACATTCTAATCAAATTTTCTAGTTGCATTTTGAATTCATATGATCTTCCCTAAAGGGAAAACTACATCAGCTTGAGGCCCTTTAGGATATGTAGGTAACACTCAGTCAACATGTATTTTTTTAAGAATAGATCTAAGATTTCCACTTCCCACATTTTTCCCCTTTTTGCATTTGAAATCATTTTATGTGCTTGTTCGGGACTAGGGTTTTGATTTTATAGGTCTTTTGCTTATCAATTTAGGCTTCTCACATAAATAGATCACATACATACATAGGTGATCAAACCCATATTTATAGATTCAACACATAGTCTAATAGGACAAAGTCACAATAATAGATAACAACATACTTCAATCCTATCCACCTCTTATAGACATGTCCTAATAGATAGTGAGCAAATATTTTTGAATACATTTGTGTTTAAAAGTCTTTTTATGTAGTCACAACTTACAAAAAGTTAACACAATCTAAAATAAATAAATTATAAGGATAATTCTCTAACCTAACCTTAGTTTCTATTTTTAAATTTAAAAATTCTATAAATTATGTAGATATTTATATTTTACTATACTTTGTCTTTCATTGTAGATCAGATATCAATAGTTTCAATTTCTAATAAGAGTTAATTGTAATCTAATTAATTCTAGTGTAAACACTAGCTTGGTTCTACGGGATTGGGTTAATATCATCAATTGATACTAATATGTTGTTTAGTACTAATTAATGTGGAAGTGGTGCTAGTGATTATATGGTCACATATGGTTGTCTTTGCTTGCTCTTTATTTTCAATGCTGAACATTGATGATACACACAGCTCCATAAGTCAGTCTCCTTTTCCATGAAACCCAAGGTGTACTTATGAGGGACAAAAATGTAAAAAAATAGAGGAATTTTAATGAGTTGAGCTAATCCCAATCAACCCCATATGATGATTAACCACTACCGACATATCCAATACTCCAAGGAGGGAAATCAAGCCACACATAGTTCTCCCACCTAGTGTGATTATGCAATTTTATCTGTCACTATATGTATGTAGCTAATGATGTGGATTTGGTACTTGACAATGCTTGATTTAATTTGGATTTTGAGTGATTAAGAATTATATTGTGACTTATCCTATTGATAGGTTTATTAATATAGAATAATATGTCATATTTTATTAGTGTTAAATAGTGTATATGTATATCAAATAAGTTCCCAATCCCTTTTGAATGAGGCCTTGATTTGTTTAAATATGGTTCCAATTAAATAATTCCTCACCATCAACATGTTAGGTGAAGGTTTAACCTTAAGGATTGGATTTATTTTATAAAATAGCCATTGTTGGGAGTGGGTAGGTTTTGAACAGTGTAGGTCATTATCAACTAGTGATATTAACCATAACTAAGGGAACTGACTTATGTATAGGGAGACTAAACTGAGAGAATTGAGATGTTTTTATAAGATATTTAGAAGGCTTGAAATAAATAGTGAGTTTACTTTAGGTGTGTAATAGTATAATATAAGGTTTGACTCATAAGATAGCATGTAAGTGTGAGACAATGGTAAATTAGGACCGTGTTTAAGTGTTCAAGTCATGCGTGGTAAATATGTGCCAAGATTATCATTATAAGGTACCAAAGACCATATTTTATTATTTATAATAGTGTATATAAATGTTCCACCTCATACCCCCCTTCCTCAATAGGAGAGGCATGAAATTAATCCATAGTCATATATAACCTAAATATTCATCATCTCACCTACTCAAAACATACCATGAGAAGCACATGTGGAAACAAGAATGTATAAAAAACTCTAATATAGGTATAAAAAGCATGATATACATAATATGACTAAAATAAATTCAAAGAATTTTTTTAATTTTTTCCTTTTTATGAATGTTTTGTATTTTAAAATTTTGTATTATTTTTGTTTTATGGCATTGCATGCACATAAGAAGTTATGTATAATGATGTATTAACTAAGAAATAAATGTGTGTATTACTAAAGTGAATGTATATATGTATTTATGTGTAGATCCTAAATTTGTATTATATATGATAAAATAGTCTTTTGCACTTGAAAATTTTCACTCATGTCTCAACCCTTCAGTTCAGTACTTTTTTTTACTGCCATAAGGATCACATTCATGATATCCCTATACCTAAATGGTTATCCTATAGTTTAAACCTGATATTATGATTATGTAGATCACTTTTATCCAAAAATATATATAAACCTAATTGATATTTTACTCTAGTAGTTACATATCTTCAATGAATTTTTATTCTCTCAGACACTATTATCCAGACTAGGACACTAACACTAATGTTATTGTCCCAGGTTTGATGCTAATGTTTGAACCTTATAAATGGTCAAATTTACAAATATTTCAACATGTAAAATACCATTCATTATCATCAAGTAGAAATAAATCACACACATATCTTAAACCAAGTAAAAGTACCTTTTAATCTTACAAAATTAACATATTCTTCCCTATTTATAAAGCAATCATAAGAGTAGTCTTCTTATAGGTCTGAAGCATTAAAATGTCATCCCATGAGTATTATTTGTCAAGTTACAAGCTATATCACTACATGCACTCACATATATCATATTTCATAATAATTCATGCATAAGCCCACATAAGGTATAGAACTACATCAGTGTAATGAAATTACTTCATAATTAAAGTAAGAGATCACAATATAACTGAAATATAATAGAATATATGATAGGCCACTTCAAGGGGGTAACCTCAAAAACCTAAAAATAAGAATGTAATTAATGAATATTATTATTCTAGTGAATCAAATTCATCCCTATATATATGAATAATAGGTAGAGTCACACGAAAAATTTATTTTTTTGATTACATTCAGAAGGGGAGTGATGGCAGGAGCGCTGGCTGGGAGTGGCGTGGGAGCGAACAGGCCATTGACTGGCCCCAGGAAGGATGGCTCTCTACCTGGGGCACACTCTTGCAACTCAGAAACTACCTATATTAGTGAGCGCTCAAAGCTCAGTAAGGTAAATGGTTGTCTTTTGAGAAGTCAGGACAGACCGGTGGTGGTCATATCCCCTGAAGCAGTGAAAGATGATGTTGAGTACCTCTCTGCCCACACACTTATCTGCAAATTCTTGGGTATAAGAATCTCATTGGTTGACTTAGATGCTTGGATTCGCAGGTCTTGGTATATTGAAGGAGATTTTGACATCATGTTAGCTGGAAATAGCTATTTTTTAGTCAATTTTTCCTCAGTTGCAGACCGTAATTGTGTCTTCGAGGGGGGCCCTTACTTCTATGACCATCTGGGGCTTTTTCTTAAACCCTGGCATTCAGGTTTCAACTCAGCTGATGAATTACCTACTTGTGTGCCGGTCTGGGTCCATTTTTCATTGCTCCCTTTGGAATTTTGGAGGGAGGATATTCTCAGGCAGATTGTTGCCACGCTTGGAACATCGATAGCTATCGGCCATCAATCGTTGGACAAAAAGGTAATTTCTTATGCCTGTGTGTGTGTTGACATTGATTTAAATAATCCTTTGCCAGATTCCATGGAGATTTGTATGGCCTCCTCATCCTAGATTCAGTAGATTGATTATGAGTCTATCCCTTTTAGATGTCGTATTTGTCATGTATATGGCCATCTGCATAGACAGTGTCCACAAGTAGCCAAAGATAGTGGGATAAATCATGACTCTCCTACAAAAAATACTTCAGCCACTAGAAAAGGAACAGGTAGACAGGGTAACTCTGTTCATGAAAAAATGCAATCTGATAGAGCTGTAAAAGGGAAATATCCAACTATTAATGATAGTTTTGCACAAAGACCTACTGATCATGCTAGTACAAATTTGGAGGGGTTCACAATAGTGAGGCGACGTATGAGAGGTGGAGGTCAGAAGCACAAAAATGTAGATAAGCAATTGGACATGGGATTCAACAGGTTTGAGGCACTAGACAGCATGGCCATTGAGGATGGCATTCTAGATGAAGACCAGGGGGAAGCTCTTGAAATAGACCAGCAAGTATCTGTGCCTATTGTGGATCAGGATATGATGACGTTGCCATCTCTAGAGAACTCTTTGAGGCTAATTGAAGGAGCAATTGAGATAGAGAATGTAAATCTTGATAAGGAAGTGAAATGGGCTGATCTAGTCAAGGAAGTTGATGCTGGCAGGAAAGATAAGGGTACATCTTCTATGCTTGGCTTGGTGCAGAGGCATTTTAAGAAAGCTAACTCCTCTATTCCCTCTAAGGCAGGGTGAAGAAAGGACTTAGAAAAAATCAAACTTATTGGAGATTTACTGGTGGAATCGGGGGTTGTTAAAACCTTAGATGAACATTTCCCCCATGTCCCCCAATGATTGTCTTATCTTGGAATGTGAGGGGTTTGAACAGCTGCCCCAGACAAAAGGCTACTCAAAGATTGGTGTTGGATCACACTCCGGATATCCTGTGTATCCAGGAAATGAAATTGTCAATTGATTTACTGTTTGCTTGTTTGCCAAAAATTTGGTGTTTTGGCCATTATCAAGGTGTGGGAGCGCTTGGAAGCTCAGGGGGTTCAGCAACTTGTTGGGACCCGAGAAAGATATTTCCCCTTCATTGGTTTGCCTACATTTTTTCCCTCTCCATGGTTGCCTCATCTCTTGACACCGGGGAATTGATTCTTGTCACTAATGTTTATGCGCCAATTGACATAGACGGGCAACTTCTGCTTTGGGAACATATTCATTATGTTCGTAGATGCCATTCATTCTTACCATGGATTGTTATGGGGGAATTTAATACTATTATGAATTTGGAGGAGAAAAGAGGTGGGCTACCCCGTCTGGGTCCCTCTATCGAGTGCCTCCACAATAATGTTGAGACACTGCGCCTCTCTGATGTTAGACCCTCCAATGGGTTGTTTACTTAGAGCAATAGAAGAATGGGTTTTGCTGCCATTTTAGAGCATCTGGATAGATTTCTTGTCTCCTATTTCTGGAGGTCTAGCGCCTTCTCTCTCAGCTTAGATATCTTGGATTGGAAAGGGTCGAACAATTGGCCCATCATGCTCTCCATAAATCTTATTGAGGGACCTAAAAAACTCCCCTTTAAGTTTCAGCTGATGTGGCTCCGTGACTCTTCTCTCCAGGATTGTATTGAACTGTGGTGGAGTCAGGGGGCTCTGGCTCATGGTACTGCCATGTATTCCTTCTAAAAAAATTGCAATATGTTAAGAGAAAATTGTAGATTTGGAATAGAAATTGTTTTGGTAATTTACATGGCATGAGGAAGAGGGTGCAGGATGAGCTTGATGCAATCACAAGGAAAATTAGAGACTCTGGTCTCTTAGAAACACTGAGTCAGGAGGAGGCTAGAGCTGCCAGCTCCCTTGCAGAGTGGGAATTTTAGGAAGAAATTTATTGGAAGCAAAAGGTGCGTATTGACTGGTTGCAAGAAGGGGATAAGAATACGGCTTTTTTCCATAAGTCAGTTCAAGCGCGGAGAAATAGAAATGTTATTACTTCTCTTGTTGCCTAGGATGGGAGGTGTTTGACCTCTTCACAAACTATTAGTGAGGAAGTTGTTAGTTTCTTTTTAGCTCTCTTTGCTGGTGATTTGGTGCCAGCTGAAGGAGTTGAAATTGTTGTCCTTTCTTGCATTCCCCAGGTGGTGAGTGTAGATATGAACGAATGTCTCATGAGGCCCATTGGGATGGCGGAGGTGGAGGAGGTGGTTTTTAGCATGAAGAGAGGCAAAGCTCCTAGCCCAGATGGGTTTCTAGTTGATTTTTTTCAAAACTTTTGGATCATCATCAAGCAAGACCTGTTGGTTGTCATACAGGAGTCGTACACCAATAAGGAAATGCTCAAAGCTCTAAATGCTACTTTTCTTGTACTGATTCTGAAAAAGGAGTAGGCTCTTTAGCTGGATGAGTATAGGCCCATTGCGCTTTGTAACATGGTTTATAAAATCATTACTAAGCTTATAGCATTGAGGCTTAAAGTTTATCTTCCCAGGTTTATTTTGGAGGAACAAGGGGGTTTTGTGGCCGGTAAGCAGATTCTGGATGGAGTTGTCTTAGCTTCGGAAGCTATTCACTCTATGAGCACGTCCCAGGAGTGGGCAATGTTTATTAAGCTTGATCTTGCCAAAGCTTATGATAGAGTTAGCTGGAGAATTTTGCAAAAAGTTCTTTTGGCATTTCATTTTCAGCGGGATTGGATATGCTGGGTGATGAGCTATATCACGTCACCTTCCTTTTCGGTCCTCATCAATGGGACTCCTTCTGAGCTTCTTAGTGCCTCCACGGGTCTTCACTAGGGGGACCCGTTGTCTCCATACCTATTTATCATTCTTGCTGAGGGCCTTGGCAGGCTCTTCAAATATCGTGTCTCTCAAAATGCCTTACAGGGATGGAGTTGGGGGGAGGGCTCCTCTCCTCTAACCCATTTACAATTTGTGGATGACACTATTTTGACTGGGAGAGCTCGTATAAGTGAAGCGAAGGCTTTCTGACACACATTGGACACTTATCTGGCAGCTTCTAGACAAAAAATTAATGAGCATAAGTCTTTTACTTTCTTTTTTAACACCCTAGAGCTCATTCAGAGAAGGATCGCCACTATATTATGGTTTCAGACTCAGAGCCTGCCGGTTATTTACCTTGGCATCCCCATTGTGGTGGGAAGGCAACCTAGGCTATTTTGGCAAAATATTCTTGATAAGCTGAGACTTAAGGTGAGTCACTGGACTCATAGATGGCTATCTACTGCAGGTCATGTGACTCTTCTCCAATCGGTCATCCAGGTGCTTTCGATATATCGTAGCATGGTGCAGGCTACCCCAGCTTACTTCCTAAAGGAATTTGATTCCCTCTCTAGATAGTTTCTTTGGAGCAGAAATTTGTAGAATAATAAGTGGAGTCTCATTAATTGGGATACTATTTGTAGATCAAAGATGGATGGGGTCCTTGGCTTACGCTCTACTATCCTGGCCAGTCAAGCCCTGGCTGCCAAGCTATATTGGAGGTGGTGTTCCAGCTATCCGTCTCTTTGGGCTCGAGTTTTGTTGACTAAGTATTTCCTGGGAGTGGATCCTCATGTGATTTCCAGGCTCCCGCTTGAGGGCAGAGGGTCTATGGTGTGGAACACTCTCAAGCAGGGGGGCGCAGCTGGTGAAACATAGCTTGTTTTGGGTTTGCAGGAGTGGTATGGATGCTTTCTTCTGAAAGGACTCTTGGGATGGAGAACCTCCACTTTTTTTGTTGCATCTGCATTTACAGGAGTTAGGAGTTGCTTTTCTCTCGGCTAGATGGCATAAGGTGGAGCATTATAAATAATTTTTTGATATGGGAACTACTATTGGTTTCAGATGGAAGGACTCATTTGATTGGCCGCCTGGGGGCTTCGAAGAAGATAGGAAGGAATTAGCACGTATCCTTGCTTCTAGAGGATGTAGTTTCCTACATGGTAGGGATGTTCTTGCATGGGGAGGGGATGATACTGGCCATTATTTTGTGGCATCTAGCTATCTTGCTCTGACTAGACACCTCTCATTTCGTGGACAGTTTGTTTGGGGCAAAAAAATTTGGAATCAGACCTCTTGGCCCAAGTGTAATTTTTTCCTCTGGCTACTTACTCACAACAGGTGTCTCACCTGGGATAATCTTTGCAAGAGAGGTTTTCAGGGACCTTCCAGGTGTGTCTTGTGTTACAACTGCGAGGAAAATGGAGCTCATATATTTTTCCAGTGTAAATATGCTCTGCAGATATGGCATTGGTGGTGGGATGCGTGGAGGCTGCCCTGCTGGCATGCTTCATCTCTTGTGGACTTCTGGGGTTGATGTGGTCAGGCTCCTACTAAGAATTCCTTTTTACTTAGCACCTGGTCTATGGGTCCCTCCTTTATCTTATGGAACCTATTGATTGAAAGAAATAGAAGAGTTTTTAGAGGCATCCAGCTAGAACTACAGACTCTGTGGATGATGGTTATCAGGTGGATTCAAGAAACTCTAAGTGTCAAATGTGTTGGGGAGTAGGGGACTGACCCTGAAGCTATGACTCTTTGCTTGTGCCTTGGGCTGGTGCCAAATTTGAGAAGTATTGGTGATCCAAGCTATCATTTGGGGCATGGCAGTAGTCAGAAGTTGCACCCTATTTGTAGAGAAGGTCGGTGGCATCCCCCGGTGGATGGTTTCATTAAAATAAACACTAACGACTCCTCTCGGGGTAATCCTGGTGCTACTGGCATAGGAGGCATTGGTCAAAATAGTGTTGGGTGTATTTAGTTTCTTTTCTTAGTCTATAAAGGTCAGTATGCTAATAACTTCATGGAAGCCGAGGCCATCCTGGAGGCGGTGAAGGTGTGCTGTCATAATGGCTGGAGTAACATCGTCTGTGAATCTGATTCACAAATTGTTGTTAATCTTTTGAATAAAGGTAAGTCTGGTAAAGTAGAATAGCACCTTAATGAGATTATTCAGCAGATTCTACAATTGAGCTCTTCTTTGCAGTCGATTTTGTTTAATTACATTCCCCGTGAGTGGAATGTTGTGGCGGATTGCCTTGCCAAATGGGCTTCGGATAACGGCCCCTCTTGGAATATTACGGATAGTACTATGATCCCTAGAAGTTTATATCAGCAACTGGCTCAACTGTTGGACCAGGACAATGTTATGTAACTGTGGTTTTTTCTCATTTTCAATAAATTTTTACCCCTCTTTTAGTTAAAAAAATAGGTAGAGTCACACCCATTCATCCCACCCCCATATCTTAAGTAAGTCAACCTAAATCAATAACTGACTAATGACTATAATTATAAATGGATAGTGTGTCATAGGTCAACACACATACATCCCAATGATGATATAGGTTAAGGGTGTAACATTACCCCACATTTTAAAACAAACTTTTCCTTAACATTGAATAACTTTGGATGTTGTTACAAAAATTTGGTATCCTACCATTTTGCATCCTCACTAGGTAGATTATCTCACTTGATCAAATACTCTATAATCTATCTAGTATGCAACTATTTAGTGTCTATCTAAAGGATATTCTTAAGTTCAAAAATTACCAAGTCTTCTTCATCCAATTCTAGTAAATCAACCTATGTATACATTGTATGTCCAGTTACATTCTTTAAGCAAGAAACTTCAAAGACTAGATATATGTGAGTAGATTGGGGTAGATCTAACTTATATGTGACAATGCTAATCTTCTTTAGGATTGTGTGAGGACCATAATACATAGGAGATAGTTTTTAATCCTTTTTTTACTTCAAGGATAATTAATTATATGGTTTTATATTTACAAATATCCAATCACCCACTTTTAAATTCCTCTCGTTATGATATTGATCTACTTGTTACTTCATTTAAAATGTGTCATGGCTAAATTCTCTTTGAGACTAGTGAGGACTACTTTTTGGTGTTGAATGTTTTCTTACATAGCATAAACCTTTGTTTTTACTCATAAACATGAGGTTATGGAGAGTGTTTGGTACCCATACAATTCCATAAATGGAGACATTTTAGAAGAGACATGAAAGGAAATGTTAAACCACCATTCTGTTAGTGGTAGTTAATGAACCCATTTTTATTTTTTATTTGATGAAAAACAATGAATATAAGCCTTTAGGAATTCATTGGACACCTTGATTTTACCATCAAACTGAGGATGATAGGAGCCAACAGAGTACCTAAACATGAAAATAAATTAGTCCAAAAATGACTTATAAAAATGGGATCATGATCACTCACTATGATATTAGGGGTACCATATATCATTTTAATTATATCTAGAAAATAAGTACCATATAGAATTTTAACTATATCTATAAAAGAAGTAACTATGGTACTAGTTGTAAATGGTTGTGATAAGGCAAAAAAGTTGACATATTGTTTGAGCTTATATACTATCACCATGATGACATTTTTACCTTCTAACTTATGTAAACATGTTATGAAATCCATATAAATATCCCACCACTAGATAGGAATGGAAAAATGTTGTATAAGACCTAACATGTTAATGGTTTCACCCTTATTTTGTTGGCATACCATGTATTCAAAAAAATGTATATCCCCCTTGAGTCCTTCCCAAAATAAATCCTTCTTGATTTGATGATAAGTTTTCAAAAATCTAAAATGCCCTTCAATTAGAGATGCATGAATCTCTATAAGTATATTGTGTTTGAGGGAATAATTATTGCATAGCTATAACTGATGTTTATACCATAAGGTATTCCCTTTCCATTCAAAATGTTTTGAGGTACTAGAATCTTGTTGGAGAGTTTGAATCAAAATCTTACATATTCAAGTAATGTTACCTTTAAAAATGTTCCTTATCCACCTAATTTTCCTATAAAATGTTCATTTCACACAGTAATACCTCAATAGATTCATCCCTCAAGGATAGTGCATCTGCTACAACATTATATTTTCCTTTCTCTTATATTATTTCAAATTCATATCCTAACATTTTAGTCACCCATTTTTGTTCTTTTTCTAATGACAATCATTTTTCCAAAAAATATTTGAGACTATCATGATAAATATTTACCTTAAAGTGTTTACCCATTAGATAAGTTCACCATTATTTGATTACATGAATAATAGCCATCATCTCCTTTTCATAGATCATTTTTAACATATGCTTAACCTTGATTTGATGACTCTCAAATGTAATGGGTCTTCTTTCCTACATTATTACGGTCCCAATTCCAAATCTTGATACATCACATTCAATAATGAAATTCTTTGAATAATTTGGGTTAGCAAAAAATGGAGTGGTACACATGTATTATATTAGATTTTAAAAGACTTGGTGGCTTTTTCATTCCATTGGAAATATTCCTTCAAAAAAGTTGTGAGTGGTGTTGAATGCTACCATAACTTTCCCAAATAAATGATAGTAACCTATTAACCCAAAAAAATCTTGAAATTTCTTGATAGATTTTTTCACCTACTACTCTATCATATATTTGATATTTTGAGGGTCTAATTTGACTCCTTCATGTGAAACAATGTGACCCAAGTATTCCACATATTTTAATCCAAAATAAAAATTGAAAGATTTTGCATGCAATTGATGCTTTTCTAAAAGTATCATTACCTTATTCACATGTTGTAAATGTTCTTCCTAAGTTTTATTGTATATTACAATGTATTCAAATAAGACCAATACAAATTTATATAAAAATAGTGTTCATCAAACTCTAAAATTTAGATGGTGCATTTTTGAGACCAAAAAGAATTACCAAAAACTCATAAACTCATAATGGCCTTCATGAGTTATAAAACTATCTTATGGATATCATAATCTTTGATCTAAATTTGATGGTAACAAGAATGAAGATCTAGTTTGGTAAAATAGATAGCACCATGTAACTCATGCAATAGATCATCAATTACTAGGATAGGTAACTTATCTTTTATGGTACATTTTTTTAGTTTTTTATGATTTGGGCACATCCTCTAAGTATCATCCTTCTTATGTGCAATGACCATTGGGTATGAATATGCACTTTGGCTATGTCTAATAGTACCATCATCCAACATCTCTTGTACCATCCTTTCAATCTCACTCTTTTGGGCATATGGATATCTATATGGTCTAATTTTTCATGGTTTACTACTAGGAATAATTTTAATGGCATGATCATTATCATTTATTGGTGGTAGTAATCTTGGTATTTCTTCAAAAATGATTGATTAGTTATCAAAAATCCTTTATAGATTAGGATGGGTATATATCTTTTTTAATTAAACTTATATGGAACACAACCATGTGAAAAATCCTTCAACCCATTTTTAAATAATCTTATACATTTTATGATAACTAACCATCTATGGATATTTTACCATAGTCCCCATAGTTTAATTATGCTTCCTTTAGAATGAAAATGCATGAAGAGTTCTTGAAAATTCATCTATATTATGCCCAAGGTCATGATCCATTTAAATCCTAAAATAATATCTACTATTCCCATGAGAATAAAAATCATATGGGAATCAAGATTTTAGTCTACCATTTCCATATTGACACTATGGCATTTCCATAAAAATTGACTATGCCCCTATTTATGATCATGACCTGAGATTCTAGATTTAGGTGAATAAAATAATGTAGGCATGCCTCTAACTTATTTTTGATGAAATTAAGTGTACTCCCTACATTAATAAACATATTCACCTTTTATTTCTTGAGGTAACCCATAACTTTGAGTGTTTGTGGAGTGTTGATACTTGAAAGTGCATGGCATGAAATAGTTGGTTGAGACTCTTTATATTCTGATTTGGGCAGTCCTTCACTAGATGTTTCATCATGATCTTATTTATCATTATCCCCTTCAATGTATAATAATTAATTCTTGACACATGTATGACCTTTTTTTTATTTTATATCATAATTGAAACATAATATTTTTTCTCACTTCTCTTTAATTTGGTGAGGAGTCAATCTTGTAGGCTGATGAAATGATTGTGTTGCACCCATGGGATATTTATTAGTTGTGAGAGCCCTTAATTTTAACATATCTCTTTCCTCTACCTAATGTGAGAATACCATGGATTCAGATACAAAACATAGATTAAACATGTGAACATACAGTTGGATTATATCATTGAGACCACCCAAGAATAGATTATTTAGGTTGTCCTTTGAGATGCCATCCTTATGTAAGGACAATTCTAAAATTATTGAATATAATACTTGGATTTTCATATTTTTCATAGCTTTTCTAATTGAATAAAGTAATTTTCTATTATAGTATTATGGTAGTGCATTTGTATCTCATCCATGAACATTGACTAAGAAACATTAAGACCCTTATTTTTCTTCTGAGTGAAAATCCATCTATACCAAATGAACTTCTCTAACTCAAGATATAAGGATAAAATTACCATATTTTATCTATATGAGATATGATGTCCATTAAAAAAATATTTTATTAGTTGATCCAATTGATCAAATCCTTCCCATCAAATTTTCATAGTTCTACTTTTGGATTCATGTTCCTTAAATGTGGTGTATTTGGATTTAGATTGGGTTGACTAGAAGTTCCACCCTAGTTGGGATGTGAAATAATTTGACCCAAAGATCCACCCTAATTGGGATGAGTAATATTAATTTAAATATATTTTTGGGGATGTTAATGAACATTCAAATTTGGAATGATTTTTTTCATGAGATTTTCCTATAGTTGATTTATCTAGTTTACTTTACTTGTCATCTCAAACTATAATCCATACATTGCGTACTCAATCTGGCTCACCTTGTGATCCACCAAATAAAACCTTGGAGTAGAATATCCATTAATTTTTATTTCTAATTCCATCTCCTCTTTCTAGGAGTTTACATATAATTTTATATTTCTTACTTTTACCCCTAGTTTGTGGTCCTGCCATAAGACTAGACAATGTCAACCCTAATTTTTACCTTTGACCCAACTTTCACCAAGTGGGTTTTTAGTGATTTTGACATCCTATTAAAAAAAAATAAGAATTGACCCATGATATATTTATTCAAGCTTTTTGAAAATGTAATAAGATTAGAAAAAATCCTTAAATTTTAGACTATATAACTATTTTATAAAAAAATGTAAAAAGGCGATAACTCTTTATAAATTGATCTTCAAATCTCAAAAATTTTACTATGGGTGACTTATTTTATGCTCTAAACTTATTTTTAAAATATATTAAATAACCAAATGGTTGTGATATATAGTGAAAACAAAATTATTTGCCAAAATAGATGCTTTGATACCACTTGTAATGAAATTACTTCACAATTAAAGCAATAAATCATAATATAGTTGGTATATAGTAAAATATATGAATATATGATAATCCATTTCAAGGGGGAAACCTCAAAAACCTTACAATAAGAATTAAATTAATGAGTATGATGATTTTATTGAGCCACACTCATCTCTATATATAGAAAGAATATGTGGAGTCATACCCATTCATCCCATCCCTAGATATTAAGTAAGTCAGTCTAAATCAATAACTAACTAATGAATACAATTATAAATGAAGAGTGTGCCATGGGTTAGCCCACATATATCCATATGATGATATAGGTTGAGGGCATAACAATTATTCTAATGCCCTCTTTAGTGCATATGTCTATGTAGGTAAATCTCATAAATAGAGGGGTCTTTTAAGTCATCTCAACTTCACCTAGGCCCATTAACCCCTATTTTACAATGTGGCATGCCCTAATTGGATTACCTACATTTTTGATCTAAACACATATATCTATAACCTATGCACACAATCTAATTTGATTATATGTAAGGTGATAGTGAACCCTAACTGGTATAGGTGAAATTTCTATGAATAGAAGCATCAAAAATTGGAAAGAAGAATTAACGTTAGTGTCCATATTCTGATAGTAGGGTTCAATTCAATTAGAGAGATAATTTATAGAATATAAAAAATCATAGTAGAACATGATTCCATCTTCTTCCACACCTCTATCAATCATATCTACGTACACATCATTAAATAGGCTAAGTATTATCTCTTCTTTGTATTTAAGCATTTAAATTACTATTTTGAATTTTAATTTATATATTTAGCATAATTTCATAATTCAACACTATATTAAATTTTTTGAATCTAAAATATTTAATTGACATGTTTTTATAATATCTTACTTTAAGTCGATTAGGTTATTCCCACCTAACTCTTTCCAAAAATGGTTAGATTTGATGTTCTAGGTATAACATCATAGTCATCAATGTATAGATTTATCACAAAATATGTGTCAAATGTATCATGTAATAAGTAAGGAAACCTTAGATTATGAATAAGATAAATCATCATGAATAATGAGGAATAAATTCAATATTTTAATTCAAAGAAGTAAGTGTAAAAAGTCCATATATTTTATAAATAGTGAAACTCTAAATATATGGTGAAACACTTAAGTAGATGTCTAGATTAATTAGAAGTTATTAAATAAAAACAAAGCAAGCCAAAAATATAGTAAAAAGATAATGTGGTAAGATGCATGCATAGAATCCCATGTTATACCTTATAGGCATAAATCCATTTAGTGGTGGTGGTTAGTACCCCCCCAGTATGTCTCATCATAAAATATATCATCATCATCAAAGTTTTGGTTGCATTGGTTAGTATCCCCCTATATTTTTCATCATAAAATAAATCATCATTATCAAAGTTTTGGTTGAATTGGTTAGTATCCCCCCAATATTTTTCATCATAAAATAGATAATCATTATAAAATTTTTGGTTGCATTAATATTAGTAATTAGTCTTGAAGTATTTTAATTTTGAAGCATCTTTACAAAGATAATTTTCTTTCTAAATAGTTACCTTTCCTAGAGAAGTTTGATGATGAAGCATGATATTATATTGGTCAAATAACTCTTAAATATTTTTTTTAAAGCAATGCATCTATATGTTGAATGTCCTCTTTTCACATGATATGAATAAAAGTATTTATCATTGTCATATGTTGGCATGTGATTTGAAAATATTTAGCACATAGAAGGAAATTTGATCAAGGTTTTGTCCATCAATTATTTTAGTATAGTGCATTGATTAATTGAAACATTATGTGGATTTGGTTGTTATGCTTTCAATGTTTTACCTTATTGTTTCTTTTGCTTGAATAGTATATGAAGTCTTGGTTGACTTAAATTATATTTTTTTAATTCATTAGTAAATGATTTTTTGATTTTGGGTTTGACTAATCCTCTTTTTAAAAATAAATGGATTTGTGTAGGTCAATTTTTTATATATCAATTCCTTTAGTATAGTGTATTGATTTTTGAAAAAATATGTGGATTTTGTTGTAATGGTTTCAATGTTTTGTGTTGTTATTTATTTTACCTAAATAATAGATGAAGTCTTGGTTGAATTAAGAGTATTAGATTTTTTTAATTCATTATGAAATGATGTTTAGATTTTATATTTGACTAATTCCTCTTTTGAGATGAGTGAATGACTTATAAGTTCTGTTGAATAACTTGTCTAAAAATAATGTTAAGATAATATTGATAAATATATGTTGTTTTTGAATCAATGATATCATGTGACAACTAAATATAAATATGTAATCTTGCATTTGCTCATTGTGACATTGTTTAAGATGTTGAATAACCTGGAATGTGGTTTAAGTCCATTGTTGGTAATGTATTGATCTGATAAGACTTTTTGTAAACATTCCATTAAATATAAGGAACCAATAGGAAAATAATAAAACTAATTTAAGGCATTAAAAAAAAAATTATAAGAAATAACTTAAGCATCACTAAAGGATGGTTCTCATAATTGCCTATAGAAGTTAAAGTTGAATAAAGTTGTGATTGAGCATCACCATGATCTTTAAATAATTTAAATTTTTGAATACCCAATTCATATGAAAAAGGCATGGCTAATATGTCTTTTTACATAGATATATGAGTCATTGGATTATTACTCATGATAGTGTTAAATATTTCTTATTCTAAAGATAAAATATTTACTTATTTTTGAAAATTACATATAAAAGGCATCAAATTTAATATCTCATGTGTAGAAATGGTTATACTCTTCACAAATTTGTTAAAATTTTAAGTATTACCATTAATATGGGCCATATTTATGTTATTTTTCATGGGATTAGGATTAAAACACTCATCACAAAGCATAGATGATGTAGGAACATAAGTACAAGCCCTAGAGGTGTCTACATGAGAAACATTTGCATTCATGGTCTCTTTAGCTTTATGTATCATTTCATAAATGAAATTAGGGTTTGAAAGAATAATTTTTTTAAATATTAGTAAATACTCTCATTAATGTTTTTATCCTTTGAAAATTTGAGATTTTACATTCTAACATCCAAAAAAAACATGGTACACTCATCAATTTTGCTAATGTAAACTATGATGATAATCAAGAAATGAACATAAAAAGGTACATGAACCCTATGGATATGAAGGGTGAATAAACCCTATGATTAGAATATGAAAATTAGTGATATCAATAAATCCTAAGGGAATAAGGTTTTGAAAAATACTAGATTGGATGTTTGAAAGAGTCAGGGTTCAACATGTATGTTTACCCTAATTAAGGTTTTACACAAAATATGGAATAAACTATTACAATAAATAGATCTAATATAGCTATGAAATTAAATGATTTAGATCCACCCAATTAAATAAGTAATATTAACAATATAAATTGATAAAATAAAATAGGCTATGTAAAGTAAGTACAAAGGGATAAGGAATTATCACACCTTATTATTGTTCTAAGCTAATGAAAGTCTAGATTTACAAAAATGACTATGTAGGCTAACTATGCACTATTTTAAACTTAATTTGACCCATAGATTCTCTTAGATAGTTTCACACCTAGTGTGGTTTTGACCTAGGTAGCTTCACATTAGTCAGATCTATACTACCAATTTTATTCTATTTTATTAAATATGACATATGCAAGGTTTCAAAACATGATTTTCCTATCATTGGTTTACCTCCTAATTTTGATCTCATATACCTAAACTTTCATGATTTTTTAGTAAAAATGTGTTGAATTGTTAATTCATTTTCTTTGACCAAGCTTGGCAGTCAAAACAAAAAATGGGTTATGGAGTCATGCAACCACCAACGTAACATTGCTAACTACATATCCCACACATTGGATCAGACTTCCACATATTTCTAATTGAGTGTAAATGGAATAACTTGAGAAAATATTTTAACCCTATTCCTCCCTACAAGTGATGATGTAGCTAAATGCAATCTAAAACCTACATTTAGCACAAGGGGATAATGAGAGACCAAGATAGATAACTTCATTGAAAATGTGTAAGATATGACTTGATGAAGCTCAAGTTGAAGTAAGAAGAATATATTAACTTGATTTTTGGATCCTCTAGATCTAAACATTGATATTTTATTTGATGATCCCTTTAAATTAATTATGTAAACTATTTAGGATGAATTTTTTATATATAGGTCACTTTATCATAAGATGGGGCACACTATCCAACTTTATAAATGACAAGAGGGGAGATTAAAGGTGTATGATCAACAAAAATGGGAAATAAACCCAAAAAAGAAAAGGGGACAGACCTATCCAAGGCATGGGTCTATCTAGGATGGAGTTTTTGAAACTAAGATTAAATAATGGCTCAGATGTTAATGAGAAACATGATAATATATGATATTTAGTCTAAGGATGCTAGTGTATATATTTTGATAAGAGTTTAGATGTTATTTTAAGGCTCAAGGGATAAATAAATACCAATTTAGGGTATTGAAGTCCTATAAATACACAAATATACATAAGTATGCCAAATATGGATAAAACATTGGGAAAAATGGTTTGGAACCAAATTAAGGTGTCTACAAATCTAGGCATCTTACTTATTATGCACTATAACCACTCAAGAGGAATATAAACTCTAAATATGGAGTATTCCCTGATTCTAACATATTTTATACCATCATATCAATCTCATTCTTTTTCACATATGATTACCTATAAAGTCTATTGTACTCAACATATCCTCATTCTTTTTTTGTCAGAATAGGGACCCACTATCTTTTGAAATTGGCCTATATCCATATCTTAAAAGTCCTATAAAAATCAAAGGCCCTATATATTATGCTATCCTTTTTATTTTATAGACCTATGAATTTACCTTTTGGTCTTTTGGGACTAACCTACTAATAATTTTCATAAGTTATTTATATGTAGGATTTGGCTCATCTTCTTTGGTAAAATTCTTTGACAGAGCTACTTAGAAAAAAAAGTGGTCTTCAATAAAAATTTTTAGAACTTACTCTTTTATGATTTTGTTCAGAACATTCATTTGCCAAAATCTTGAGACATGTTTTGGTCTTCAATAGTTTTATTTGGTGACTATCTTTGGTGATTTTGCTTGATGAATCCCTCTAACACATTTTAGGTATTTATCACTCCACATTTAACATACCCTATATGAATTTATTCCTTTTAATTTTACTTTGGATAATTAATTCAAAATAGCATATTCAATATTTTATGGTATGGGACCCCAAAGCTATAATTGACCAGGTATTAGAACTATTCAGAATTATTCTTCAGAAACTATTATTTGAGAACCAAGTCTATAGTTTTACACTTAATTTTATTTTGTCCTTTAGAGTATTTCCTTATTAAATATTCTTTAGTTAAGTTACCTAAAAAATTTGGGTCTTCAACAAAAATGTTCAATGATTTTTTTAGCAGATTCCTCTGACATGTTTTGGTCTTTAGTGGTTTTGATAGGTAGAAGAGTTTGGCATATTTAGATATTAGCAAAACTCATTTGTGATTTTCCCCAACACATTTGGGTCTTCAAAAAAGTGTTTAATTTTTTTTCTTTGGATACTCACCCACCTTGAAAACATTGTTATATCCTGACTCCCAACTTTTGACTATCAAAAGACTCACAACTTGATAAACTAAAGTTGAAGAAGTGATGACATGACACTTGGAAAATGGAAATGATTTGACACTCCTAATAAATGTCAATGGTTCCTATGTGTAATACCCTCCAAATTAAGAGGAAAATTTTGAATTTAAAAAACAAATCAAATCTATAGACATTGGAAATTAATGGTGCACAAATTGGAAATTAATGCCAAAGTTATATCAAAGTAGTTCAAATAATGATGTGCCAATTTGATCTCAAGATAACTTGTGAGCTCACTTACTCTCTTTTTATATAAGCCTATCCACTAGTGTATTTTATTTAAAACCATACTTAATATATCCAAGCAATTGAATTGCAAACTAGATCAATAACACCTCCACTAAAGAACAATGGCATCCTCATATAAGGCATTCTGAGGAACTCTCCCTTATGTAAGGCTCTCCATAAAATATTATAGTGACTATAGATACACTCTTTGAATTTGTTATATTAAATAATGACTATACCAACTACTCAGTATTTTGGTATGTCATTCACTAGGTTGGCACACACACACATGAAGAGAACTTGACTCCAGCCTAGTGCCAATGGGCCATAGACCTCCTCCCACTCAAGTGACAAGGGTTACTATTGTCAAAAAATATTTAACCCTATATGATATTTTTTTATCCTACTCTAATATTATTTCAATATTAGAATACTTCTAGGTATGTGGGTTTACCTATAGTAAAAGTATACCTCAAGGTTTAAGGGCTAACTCCCTCAATATGTCTTGAAGTGATTATCACCTACATTAATTACTTACATATGGTAAAAGGGAGAGAAGCATGCATGAAATAAATAAAATATAAGTAGGTGTTATACCATAAACATATCCACTATGAAATCATACTTCTTTCACCAAGAAACAAGACCTACAAACTAGTTTCAAAGTCTTAAGATGTTCTAACATAAGTATTTCAACATAGAGGTGGTATACGTGAGATAACTCAAGGTAAGTAGACCAGAGATAAAATTAATGTATATAATAATACTTTCACACTTAAATGGATCCTAACACACTATATACACTCTATATTACCTATTATAATGATAACTTCTTGTACGAGGCATGAAAGGATGAGGAAAAGCAAGGATAAAATCACTAGAATTCACCATTCATCACTTTACACACTTAGACAAGATGTTAATGAACTCAAAAATAAATTTATTATATTATTTAAATGCAAATTAAAACACCAAACTAGTAGTGTTTCACCATACATGGAGTGTAATTATCAAACAAGAGCTAAAATGGTTAGTACTTATAAAATGTGAGAAAGGAGAGAGGAGAATGAAGTCCAAGAGTCAAAAAAACACTTTTAAAGCTGAGAGGAGTTAAATTTTTAGGATAATGAATTATGAGACAAATCATGAAAGTTATACTTGGACAAATTTACCTTCAAATCATGAAACTCCTCAATTCTGGCATAATCCTCTTCAACTGCATGTTTGAAAACTACCTTCATCATGTGGCCTTTCATAAGCACTCCACAATAGAATATGGATAAATAAAATTATTTAACTATTAGGGAGGGGTTATAAAAATTATAAAACATTAATTAGATGTTTCCCTAACCATAAATATTCTTTTGGACAAGTGTTGTCACTAACTACATTCATAATCACCCTTCTTTCACTCACCTCTCACACTTGGCACGAAGATGATCATAAATTGCTCAAACCAATCCATAAAAGGGATGATGTGAAACTTTTAAAGAGTCCTATTACCCTTTTATTCATTATTCAAACCTTAAAAGGCTTCCCAATTGGGCTTATCACCTTCTCACTAGGTTATCATCTCTCATTCACTATGTCATTCTAGACTAACTAAAGTAGAGGTGTCAATAGAGATATCTATGTGATTATTTGAAGAAATAAATGGATATTTAAGGTTATATTATGTCCCAATATATCTCAAAAATTGATCTTCATCTCTTTATATTGTAGAGATGAAGATATTGCAGAGAATATTGCCCTTCTATAGTGAACAAATGCATGAAATTAAAGCCTTCTAACCTGATACTCTATTGGATAAACCACTCACTCTAATTTTCAAGGTTTTACCCCTATATTAGCGATATAATATTTTTCATTCAACTTCATCTAGACTCTATGTCACATCATCATATAGTAGCACCAAAAGTAGTTAGGGCTCTATTTTGGAGCTTTTAAGGAAACTTGTCCCTGAAGTAAATTTCTTAACTTGAAGTGACTTCTTAAGTTTTCCTACTTCTCATAATTCTACTATTGACTTATTATGACATATTAAAAATTATATGACCTTAAGGAAGGTCTCAAAAAATGTTCACACACCTCCATAAAACATTCTCAGGTATCTGTGAGAGTCACCTATAGGTGAACATGTAGTATACAGGGTAGTGAGAATGTAACATAGTCAATATGTATGGTATATGGGCTTGAAATCAACATTTTAACTCTTCAAGATATTCAAATTAATCCTTTCCACTTTAAAGTACCGTAAATAGTTCAAAATATTCATCTTAACATTCTAAGCCTCATGTAAGTGGCTATTAGACTACAAGACTATGTATGGAGTTGAATTGACTATCACAGTCCACCATATAGAATTCAAATAGTTTGGTTTGATTTTTCATGTTCTAAGATTGTTCCCAAACTTTTAAAAAACTTAATTTACTCTCTATGACTATGCTCAGAGCCCTCATACACCATGATTGTAGATGGATACTTTTAGGGAGTTGATTATGTGAAACATGACTACAACTCCAAAGATGCTAGCTTGTGAGACTAATCTTATAAGGAATGAGATGAATATCATGACATATGATAAACATCATTATATATCTATTAGAAACCAATACATGGAATGAAAACCTCTACAGCTAATGGGCATGTTTGTAACTTCACTAATAAACTCAACCTGTAACTTAAAAGGTTTAAACTCATCAAATCACGTCCAAACATTAAAAAAAGGATGTAAACCATGAAATAAGGATGTTCAAATCCTTTTTAATCAATTTTACCAATTTTTTTATATGGATAGGGTCAAACAAGAAGAAAACTTATAAGGCATGGGGATTAGCAAGCAAAATGAGACAATCAACTTCTTAATAATGGTTCATAAATAATAGACAACTGTTCTTCCAACTCCTTCCATGAATTTGAATTAGACAAAGTTTACTATCTAACACCAAGATAATTTGACTTGAAACTTCTCTTACTAGTCGTATCATTAAAAGACCTATTGACCAGTTTTATATGCATAGTAGAGTGATGGAGAAAAAAATGGTTTTGGTCCATTTTTTGTACTTAAAAAGTATATCAAGAATTTAAATGGAGTTATGGAAGTTGAAAGGTCACTACATCAGCTTGCTACATGTGCCACACTCCTCTATAGGTCATATAACTACCAAAACCTCCTCTTTTTCACTTGTTTTCTTTATTTCAATCAATAACTTACAAGTTTTCAAATATAAATGACAAGAATAACAAGTACCTAACATATTGGACATTAAATGGCGTTTGGAACACTTAGATACCTTGGGAAACTATATAACTCTCATTACTAACTCTAAAATGACCCCTAAGTGACATGAAATGACTTAGGAATAGAATTTGACTATGACCAAGATTAATGACATACCAAATGCCATTAGAATGACCATTACACACCCTAAAACATTATAATATACCCCTCTATCAATATTTTTACTATATGGGGTTAAACATTCTTGGTGATTTCCTAGGGTTGGTATGCTTGTTATGCCAAGACCAGTAGCCTAATCCTACCTATTGGGTCATGGAGTCACCTATGAGCAAGTTTGACACACAATTTTCCTTTGAAACCACACCAAACATAAATAAAGGACACACAAAACAAGACACACCAAAGGAAACAAACATGTGCTCAACTAGAACACTTATGTAACACAACACACACAACTAAAATAAAGAAGCACAGCTAGCCTATTATTTATAAGAACTCACTCTTTCAGGTGAAAGGCATCTTACCATACTTTAAAAAGTTTAAATATGGTTCTTCTTATATATTTATCACTCCATAAAATCAAACTATCATGAAAGACATGTCTATCATCATATACATGGATAGGTTGATGGTGAAATGACTTATTATCTTTGTATCTTCTCATTCCTAAAAGTGGCCTATCTTGAGCTTTCATGAATGCTCTTTCTTTCCTTTCAAAGAAATTGATTAGAGTTTTCACCTTTTTTTATCTCTATCACATTTGATTATTACTTCTCAAACTAGGCATTAGGAAGTATGACAGTTACCTTAACCTTACCTTCATCTTGGGCATGATGTGCTTGATACATGGGATCATCAATCTTACTCTCTTTTTACTCTAATACCTCTGAATGTGGTTTTACTTTAGATTTAGATATTGACTTTTGTTTAAACATAATAAAATATACCTTGGACACATGAGATTCCTATATAGTTTTAGAGTCTTGGACAATAGATTGTAACACACCTTCATGCTTGATAGGACACACAGCATCCTGTTCATTAGGCTCATTAGAAAACTTTTCATCATATATGTAATCCTTTGGATGAGGATTAGTCTTACCTATCTGCTCAAATTTTTGGCATATAGAATTAAAACTTTAACACAAGTCATCTTCTTCTTCCTCCTAAATGTCATCATCAAAGGCAATTTTATTAATTATAAGTAGAAAGACATCATTCTTATCACTATGGTGATCTATTAAGATCTTTAATATATCATCGTCATATACATGAATCAAGTAGTTACTCTCATCATCTTGTGTGAAATAATGCTCAACACTTACCTTAGCTTTCTCAAATGTTTCTTCATGGATGATATAGGTGTCAAGGTCAATTTTCTCAAAGTATGCATATGGATCATGTTCATAAGCATCTGCACCATAATCATCTAGAAAAAATTCATCTATACCTTCAAGCTTGGAAGAAGCATAATCATACACATTAGACTCATCTTTTTCATTGATCACATAATTCAGGTAAGAGCTTTCTTCAACATAGGGTTTAATGTGGAATCTTGAAAGTCACTAAGTTCTTATAGTCACCTTGGTTCCATATCTTTTCCTAAAGGCTAAAAGGGACTAGTAAAATAAAAGGTAGCCACTTGTCTTCGCTATAAAATCTCTTGAAAGGTAGATTAGAAAATGAGCAGGTAAGTCTACAACAACAATGTCTTAAAAGATGGGAAATTTAGGATAGTCATGGAGGAAAAACTTCAAATTTTTTATCAACCCTATTATCTTAGTAGGTTTACCCTATAACTAAATCACTCCTTTAATATTTGGTTCATATTTTAGGCCCAAATTATCATGTACATCTTTAGGCATGACTAATATAGAGGCACCACTATTAACTATGTAATTATGGACTAGTTTGTCACCCATAATGAGAGTGAGGTAAAAAGGTGGAGGCTTCTTAGGCTTATTAGATGGTTCAATAATGTTACTAATGAAATTATTAATAGAAACATGACCATGAATTTTAATTTAAGGTGAATGGCTAACAAGGATAGTAGACAGTAAATTTTACAAGAGCTCTTTTTGGCCAAGCTTATGAAGGGCGTCTTAAAGGAAAATGGATGACTTGGCATTCTTCAAAGAATACACTATGTTTAGAGCAAAAGTGCTTACATTCTCTTGAGTCCTTAGAGTAAAATAATTTTTTGGATATTGAGCAATTGAGGCACCTTAAGTAGACCTTCCAATATTTTAATTTGAATTAGGTGGAGTGTTATGGATTGCCATGATTGAATCCATGTTTTGCTGCCTTGGAGGAGGATTAGATGAACTCGTAGGCACATTATTTTCACCTCATAAATCCTTCCTCTTGTATCTAGTGTTCTCTAAAACAAAATTTCCTTGATTGATCATAAAAGTGTCCTCAATTATGAAGCTGGTGAAGCTTTCTCCTTGAGTCTACCAACCTTCACTTGCTTTCATCATGACTTCATCTTCAGCTAATAATAGAGGAGTGATTCCTCCTTAATCAAATATAACTTGTTCTCATCCTTCATTATCATCTATAAATTGACCTTATTGACAATCTTCTCCATGCACTAAGTTGTTATGAATTTGTACCATCTCTTTTTTATTGGATGTAGAATTGGGATTGTATACACTGGTAGGCCTTTTAAATTTAGGTTGCCCTTAACCTCTTCCTCTCCCATATTATTAACCATATTATTGTTGACAAGGATATGTATTTTTATGAGAACCTTGTTATATATTAACTTTACTACTTTGACCCCTTAAGGCTTGGAATATTATCTCAAAGAAATTAAACACTAATTGTCAATTAATGGCATCTTCTACCTTCTTAAGAGAAATATTTGGCTTAGAATTTTCACTTGGAACTTGGGTAATGTTTGGAGAATCAATAGGAACATTAGGTAGAAAAGGCATATACATTTTAGGATTCATCTTTCCTACTTGAATGAGGCCATTATAAACTCTAATGGTAAGCTCATATGCTTTGAGAAGAGTGAAACCACCCATGGATTGAAGCATGATGGCAATATCAGTACTAATGGCTCTCAAATATGTAGGGAAGATAAAACTAGCAAGTGGTCTCATGGGTGGAGGCAACCTATGCCAAGTATTTTGGAACCTCTCATTAAAGTCATGAAAAATTTTATTGGGGGATATTTGGATGACATTTATTTGGTGGATCAGTGAAGTGTGATCACTCTCATCTTCAAACCTTAAAGTTAACAATACTCCAAAGTCATCCCATGTCATGATGCATCCACCAGGAAAAGTCTTATACCAATCTAGTTATTTCCATTTAATGGACATGGTAAGGAGTCTAATGGAAATATTTTCCTTAATTACATTATGAAAACTACAAAAATTGGATATATCCCCAATGTGTTCACTAGGTGTGACATGACCTTCACCATTAAATGTAGGCACACTCTTTGTAGCATTAGGGGGAATGGCATCATAGGCATCAAGATGGATTAGATTTTAAGTATTAAAGGGAGGGAAGGCATGTTTCTTAACCATGTTTTCTTCAATATCTTCTTCACTCTCTTGATCCTCTTGGTTATCAAAGTCCTCTTACTATTCAAATGGTAGAATAGGATGAGGGTGTTGAACTTCAAGAAGAAGTTTAGGTTGAATAGGTGGATTGATAGGATTGAACACTCTACTAGAAGATGACCTAGTAAATACCATGAAGTATGAGAGTATATATATGACAAAATAATGGTATACAATAAAATTTTACCTTGAATGGAGTTAAAAAATGCTGAGTAGCACACCAATATATAGTTGATGTTGTTAAGACCATCATTCACCTTGACGAGTTGTCTTTAGGACAATGGGTCCCATTGGGAATGCCATAACTATTATCACTAAATATTTCACCCTATAGTAGGTTTCTCAAGACTAATATAATATTTATAAAACATTTTAATACTTATATGTATGTGGGTTTACCTATAGTATAAGTAGACCTCTAAGTTTGAGGGCTAACTCCCTGAATTTGTCTTGAAGTGCTTATCACCTATGCTAACTATTTGTTTATGGGAAAAGGGATAGAAGTATACATGAAATAAATATAATATAAGGAGATGATACATCATTAATATATCCACTATTATATGATGCTTCTTTCACTAAGAAATAAGACCTACAAACTAGCTTCAAAGTCCTAAGATGTTATAACATAAGTATTTCAACATAGAGATGATATGCATGAGACAAATAAAGGTAAGTAGACTAGAGATAAGATTGTTATATCTAAGTACACTTTCACACTTTAATGGATCCTAACAAACTATCTACACTCTATATTACCTATTATAATGAAAACTTATTGCATAAGACATGAAAGGATAAGGAAAAACAAGGATAAAATCACTAGACTTCACCATTCATCACTTTACCCACTTAAAAAAGATGATAATGAACTCAAAACCAGATTTATTATATTATTCAAAGGTAAATTACAACATCAAACTAGTATGTATTCACCATACATGGAGTGTAATTATCAAACAAGATCCAAAATGGCTAGTACTTATATAATGTTAGAAAGGAGAGAGGAGAATGAAGTCCAAGAGTCATAAAAACACTTGTAAAGATAATAAAATGAGTTAAATATATAGGATAATAAATTATGAGACAAACTATGAAATATATACTTGTAAAAATGTCCCTCAAAGGCATGAAACTCCTCAATTATGGCATAGACTCTTCAACTACATGTTTGACAATTTCCTTCATCATTTGGCCTTCCATGAGCATTCCATAGTAGACTAGGCATATATTATATCATTTAAATATGAGGTATGGGTTATAAAAATTATCCAACATGAATTTTATGTGTCCCTAATAATCAATATTCTTATGTCCAATTGTTTCTCATTGCCTACAGTCATAATCACCCTTCATTCACTCACCTCTCACATGTGGAACCAAGAATCTCATCAGTTTCTAAAAATAATCAATAAAATTGATGATGTTACAATTTTAAAGAGTTATAATACCCTTATATTAATCATGAAAACCTTAAAGGGATTCTTAATTGGGTTATCACCTTCTCACTAAGTGATCATGTCTCATTTACTATGCCATTTTGGACTGGCTGAAGTGGAGGTGTCAGTAAAGATATCTATGTGATTATGTGAGGTAATAAATGTACATGTAAGGTTAAATTATGTCTTAATATATCTCCCAAAGTTATTTTCATCTCTTGACTCTCCATTGAACTTAAAAAACATCAAAAACTATCAAAGAAACTAATTTTATACCCTATTTATACAAATATTGTAAAATACAAATTAATGGAAAGGGGATAGGTGGAGTCCTCTACAAGTTCCTATCAAATCCAAAGTCATTATATCCCTCATAGATACCTTTCCTTCTTCATCTTTCCCATTAGATTATTACCAAGGGTTTTATAGGGTTTTAAGATGTTTTGGCTCTTAAGGATTGTTCATACAATCTTGACATTAGAACCCTAAATAAATTTCAATATATCCTTACTTTGGAACATATAAAACTTATCATATCTCCTAAATTTCCCATGCTAATCCTTTATATAGGCGTGAGCTTGCAAAGTTGGCCTCTCTAATTCCTCTTTGCATTCTCCATACCTTGTCATGTTTTTGAACTAAGAAAATGGATTTCTCATGTCTTCTTTGTAGGACAAAGGATAAAAATCACCTTATATCTCCCCATTAATGTCCTATAATTCTATAAAATTCCCACTTTTTCCTATAAGTGGTGTTAAACCCCCATTAGGCAGTAGGCCTCGTCTAGGTCTAGTAGGATTTAACTGCATACCTATGGGTTTGGGTCAGCCTGCTTAGTTTCTAACACTTGTATGGATTTAGTCATGTTTTTTCATTTTTAAACCAGATTTTTACACATTTATTTATGTTTCCCAAAGTCTTCAACTCACCTTGTTACCATTTTATTGCTAAAAATGTAGGTTATACCTCTCTGGGAGTGCCCTTTATCTAAAATAGAATAGAGGGCATCTCCCCTATTTTCTCATTCAAATAAATTTTTTGAGAGGCTTAAATAGGTCCTGTGTACAATTTTTATGAAATTTCATGTTTGGATCATAACATTATCACCTCTAAACTTTCTAAAACCTAAGACAAACCTTTAGAATGTTGACTATGTGTAGGATTCAAAGTATGGACTGGTTTCTTGTAAGGACCAACTCTTACCCTTTTTCCACATGTTGGGAGTCTTCTAGTATGGATAATATAATGTTAAATTAAGTTTAATCATGTTCATTATCCAACCCTTGACAAAACTCTGCAATGCATAGCTTGCATTTGGCAATCCTAGTTGACAGTCAACTATGAGCGTGTATTTGCTCAGAAAAAACTTGCTTGTAGGTGCACTTTATAGGGCTAGACCTTATGAACTACCTTAAAACCATATTTAAGTCATTTAATATCCATTCCAACTAATTTTAACTTGTCTCATCATTCTCAAAGACTTATGATAAGACTAGACAATCATATTTTAGTACATTGTCACCCTATAGTTGACTATAGTGACCATCCTTAAAGCAAAAAAGGGATCCTATAGATGAATTACAACCTTTGAAACTATTATAAACCTATTTAAATATATTTGGAGTCTTTGAAAAAAATATAATTAACAATTTTTTGTGTTTTTATGGTTCATCTCTTAGTTCACACCATGAATCTTACAAGTTCTTCATAGTTAGATTATGAGTTTTTTTAGGGCAAAGCACACTTGTAGGTGGTGATGCAAGTCTATACTTGGTACTTTCAACCCTCTTAATGCTATTTATATTAATTAGTGTTCCTCTCACATCATTATAATCACTTTACATGGTGATATTCTCTTGTTAGGCCACCTTAGACTCTAAGTTTACTTGAAAGCTCAAGATATTATAGAGAATATTGCCCTTCTATAGTGAACAAATGCATGGATTTAAAGCCTTCTAACATGATACTGTATTAGATAAACCACTCACTATCTATTTAAAGGTTTTACCCCTATATAAATACTACAATATAGATGCATTAAACTTCATCTAGAATCTATGTCACATCATCATATAGTATAACCAAAATTAGCTACAGCTCTATTTCAGAGCTTTTAAGGAAACTTGTCCCTGAAATAAATTTCTTAACTTGAAGTGACTTATCAAGTATGCATACCCCTCATACTTATAATATTTACTTCTTATGACATCTCCAAAATTATAGTACCTTAAGTAAGGTCTCAAAACATGTTCACACACCTCCATGAAACATTCTCAGGTCTTTGTGAGAGTCACCTATAGGTGAACATGCAGTATACAGGGTAATGAAGATGTAACATGGTTAATATGCATGGTGTATGGGCTTGAAATCAAAATTATACCCCTTCAAAATCTTCACATGAATATTTTCAGCCCTTAATGACCTAAAACGGTTCAAATGCTTCATATTAATGTGTTCAGACTCTTGTAGGTGGCTATTAGACTACAAGACTATGTATGGAGTTGAATTGACTATCACAGTCCACCATATAGAATTTGAATAATTTGGTTTGATTTTTCATGTTCCAATATTGTGCTTAAACTTTTAATAAATTTCATTTACTCTCCATGGTTGTGCTCAGATCCCTCATACACCATGACTGTATATGGATACCTGCAAGGAGTTGACTGTGTGAAACATGACTACAACTCCATAGATGCTTGTTTGTGATACTAAGATTATAAGTAAGGATATGAATACCATTACATATAATAAACATAAAAAATCAATATATCTCTAATAGAAACTAATACAGGGAATGAAAACCACTACATCTAATGGGCATATATGCAACTTCACCAATATACTCAACATATAACTTAAGAGGTTTAAACTCATCAAATCACCTTAAAACATTAAAAAAATGATGCAAACCATGAAATAATTATTCCCACATCCTATATAAGTAATTTCACCAATTGGATTTTACATACAAGCTCAAATTAGAAGAAAACTCTAGGGTATGGGGATTAGTAAGCAAAATAAGACAGTCAACTTTTGAAGAATGGTTCATAAATAATAGGAAACCATTATTATAAATCATTCCATTAATGTGAATAATACTAGTTTTACTATTTACCACCAAGATAATTTAACATAAAACTTCTCCAACTGGTAATATCAGTAGAAGACCTATTAACCAATTTTGTATGCCTAATGGAGTGATGGAGAAGAGAAATGGTTTTGGTCCATTTATTATAATTATAAAATATATCAAGCATTTAAATGTAATTATGGAAGCTTAAAGGTCACTTCATTATCTTGCCACATGTGCCACACTCCTTTATAGGTCATACAACTACCAAAACCTCCTCTTTTTCACTTGTTTTCTTGATTTTAGTTAGGAACCTACAAGTTTTTAGTTAAAAATAATAAGAATGATAATTTCCTAACATATTGGATGTTGACATATATTTTTGAACACTTAGACACCTTGGGAAATTATAAAACTCTCGTTAATGACTCTAAAATGACCCCAAAGTGACATTAAATGACTTAGGAATCAAATTTGACTATGACCAAGATTAATGACATACCAAATGACATCAAAAGTACCATGACACAACCTAAAAAATTATAATATACCCCTATATAATTTTTTTACCATAGGATGTTGACCTATTTTGACTTGTTGTCAAAATAGCCGATAGTTACACTTCTCGGTTATGAAGCCAAAAGTCATGCCCTATATCAAGCTCCTAAGAGATTTATTATTTGAAAGGAAGATATATAAAGGTTCATACATGTATCATCTTGATCATAATATATTATTAATTTATATCTCTAATGATGAATTTCAAAGGTTCCTCTCCCTTCTTATTTTAGATTCCACGTATGATTTACATAGAGTAGTGGCATGAAAGAAAGAGAAACCTATTGATATGGTATTTAGAATTTGGATGATCCTTGGAGAGATAATAAAATTTAAATATAAGCATCCCATACCAATGATGAAATTTATAATTGGAATATAGATTAGGATGGCCCTATTGACTAGGATATTTGGCTACCTAAGCATCGAATTCCTCGACCTAGAATGGGTTTCATGAGAATTAACCTTCACTCTGAGATAAGTGATTGAAACAAGGTTACAAGAGAAAATATTGCATAAAGATAATATTCTTCTAGGAGGTCACTTATACATGATGTTTTACTTTTTTTGCATAGTCATAGGGATAGTATACATCCATAATGACTCACTTTAGATCCCCCTCTAGACTATACAAAGAATAGGGTTTATAATTATTAATCCTTCATGCACATATATGTGTACATTAACTACATTATGTCCATATCCAATAAAAGTTTCCTATAGGTATGGATGGTCATCCATGAGTCCCCCTACCTATAATATCAAATAATATTATATACATACTATTGATAAGCATAAAATACTGGCTATACCCTAATTACACAGTCATCATGGCCACTAGCAATAAGGTTACACCTTTGTGCCTCCCCAAGTATGTCCCATAAAATTTGCTGAAGTAAGAAATATCCTACCAATTATAGTGGGTAATTAATTATTACATGCACAAGAAGAAGAAATCCTACCTTCATGGCTCACCTAATGATTGAAATAATGTGCTGCACCAATCAGAAGCACTTCTATAAGGCTAATAAATACATAGAGTACTACTCCTTGGCTTCATTTCCACACAGGGACTAGGATCCCCATGGATAAGTACAAAACCACATCAATGGATTGGGAATTAAATATCAACATGAGCCCTATGATCATGACTTTTTATTCCTCAACACTTAGAATGATTACTAAGTCATGGTGAAAGCATAGTCAATTTAGGTTAAGGAAGACCTTTTAAAGCTTATTCAAGAGGAACCTTCCCTTTCCATAAAAGAGGCATGAATTAGGCTCCCATCAACTAAAAGATATGATACATTTGACTTCTATACTAGTATACCTACTCAACTAATAGGATAACAAGGGAAATCTTCCCAAACACACTGATTTAACCTTTTGGGGTTTTACCCAAGTAATTACTATGTTTGGTTAAAGGGATGAGATGTCTAAATTAGATATATTATGTAATTTGACCTTCTCTAACTTTATAAAAATAGTAATAAATAGGTATAAATATATACTTATCTAAAAAGTGACTATCACAGATGATCTAGGTTCTAAAAATTAGGTTTTTGATAATTGTGAGTGTCATCAACATCACTCTAGGATCTATCTACTCACATGATAGTAGCACCCCATATGGATAGTAGTACCATGCTGGTGTAGTGTCCTTAATATGGCACTAATGTCCCCTTTATGAAACTATTCCTATTTTATAGGATCACTTGTGCTTATGTTTTTATGTCTTATTCCTACACACATGAAACCCAAAACTTTATGTTGTACCTAAAAAACCTGATTTAATATACAAACCCTAATCCTCCTTGTAAATATGACATGGTCAAAAATTGTGTGTTCATTTGTAGGATAAGCTAGACATACTCAACACCCTACTATGAAGAGAGTTTCCTACATACTAATACTCTAAAGAGGGATCAAGACCAATGTATTTCTCCCATCTAGTGTTTGATACAAGTACAAATGAATGCTAGAATGAGAGTGGACTTGGATGCCTTGAATGTGTTTGAGATTTGAAATATTTTATTCATGGTTATAGAGCTATTTTAGATGGTAGTATGTAGAATTAGGGTAGAATAGGGATCAAATACCTTAATTTTGCTTAACTTGTCTTTGGTTTGAATGTGTTTCTGCATCTATTTTCCATCTAGTGAGTAAAGATCAAATAGACTTATATCTATAAATATGTGTATCTTATGTGGATAAGAAAATGGGTTTAGGCCAACCTTAAGAGGGGCATATATTTTAAAAAGTATTCATTGGGAAGATCTAGGGCTAAGGATAGTAGTACCCAGTTGGGAACACTAGTGCATATGGTTATAGTGTCCCAAATGTGGTGTTGATGCCCACTTGGTAGACTACTAGAAAAACTAGGTTGGGATATAAGAAGACAGTCTTGGGATTGTTTTGGTTGATTTTAGGTGACCGTGGTCTACTCAACTTCTATAAAAGTGTCTCTAAGGCTTTAGGATAGGCTTAGGGCTAAGCTAAGAATAGGGTAATTCAAGTGAAATTCTTAGAATCCAATTACCACTTTTAGGTGATTACATTGCCCCCTTTATGCTAATACTATATCAAAGCAAAATGACCAGTATAAAGGAAAAAGAAGCATACCTAGACTTACCTTGGAAGTGAAACCCATGTAACTGAGTCTGAGTATGAAAATTTAGGTCTACATATGTAAAAAATGATCCAAATTAATTACCTACAATGAAACATGCAAAAATTAGTCCTTACTTATGAGATGATCAAAAACAAAAGACTATGATGAAATGAAGTAATTAAGTAAAAGCTGAGTAAAGAGAGGAATGGAATGAACACACCTTATTAGGCATGTGAACCAATACATGACCTGGTGATAACTTATGTGTGTGAGTGTACATAGTGATCATATTTTTGAATATCTTAGACTAAGCTTATGGCTTACTCAATCCTCATATGGGTGGCTAAAGAACTCAATCTAGTTTTGAATCCTTCATTGCCCACCCCTACTCAGTAGATCTTGATTTGTGAATAGCTTGGATAAAATTGTATATCTAACTCTCTCATGTGGGTGGCTCAATAACTCAATTATTCTATGACTTTATCATTTCCCACCCATGTGAAGTAGATGCATCTATAAGTGAACTATATAAAGTGCTAAAAGTATTTAACTGAGTAAATCTAATTATGTATGTCAGCTTATAGCCACTCAGGTATATTAGGTAGCTTTGAGCCACTCAAGAATGCCAACCATTACAAATGGAGTAAGGCATGAATTTGGTGAAAACCTAAAATGTGATAGAAAGTGTATAAAACATAGATAATGACATGGAGTTTGTCATTCCATCTGATCAACCCGTGTGTAGCTAAGTATATGGAAACTATGTGTTACACACATGCCCCCAATATGGTATCTACGTATACTAAATCTAAACTAAGTATTTGATAACTAAATATATGAAACTAAATTGAATGTGGGAGTGATCATGCCATGTATTATGCCCCTAAATCTAAGAAACTGATATGAATCTAATATGGAATGAGTGTATCTGAGAAAAATTTAAACATAACTATTAAATATGTGACCATATCTATGCAAATTTGTATTGTACCTAGTGTACTAGTTTGAATGATTTGGACTATCTTGAAGCTAGGGCTACTAGACAGTAGCACCCTGTAGGGTACAATATCACCCTATGGTGCTAGTGTCCTAATCTAGGCACTAATGTATGTCTAGTCTAAAATATAGGTGATCTAAACTATTGTCTAAGTCTCTATTTTTTTCTATGTCTACCTTGTGTCATATTTCTAAAATTGATCTTGTGTGATGAAATTTATTTATGAATATAAAATTAGGATCCTAATATCTATGACAAACCTTTGTGAATTCCCCCTCTTTTGATGGTATTTGTGAAATCTATGTAAGAACTACCATCTAAATAAGTAGCTCTATAAAATGTGTTAACCAAAGCATGTGCATGATATTCCTATAGAATGTACAAACATAACATTAGAATGTAAATGAATCTAAGCATAAGTAGGTAATGTAAGTTGTATGTTTTAATCTAGAATTACACAAGGGTGTCAAGATATATTTAATCAATGTGTATAGAAGCAAATCTAAGTAACTACCTAGGGGTATGGGGCATGATGTCCATCACATCACCCTAGTAGGAAAAGGATAGATACATGAGGTCCCTCATGGCATAAAAAACTAGTGTGTGTGTGTAACAAACAAATATAAGTGTCATGGTGTAGAAGCATACAAGGAAGCATACATACATACACATGATGCATGTAAAAGGTAGTACAAGGGGTCATAATACAAGGGACATGGGCACATGTCACTCGATTTTAGAATGGAGACATACAAGGACATGTTCAAATGTCCACATATGTAAGAAAAAATTAATTTTAGTTAGAGCCACATAAAAGGACCAATATTATCAACTACTAGAATAGGAGAAGTGATACCTTAGGCCTATTTGCCCAAACCTTGACCATGATAATCATATTTTTGTAGATACTTTTGACCAAAACCATACCATATTAAACATTTAGCCTCATTTTAGAGAGGTATATTTGAATGATTTATCTATTTTTTTTATACTATTTATTGTCATGATTGTGATTTTGTAACCTTGTGTTATTTTGAGTTATGTTTTAGTAACCATTTTTGTATTATTTATAAATTTGACCTTTTTTAATTTGGTAGATGTGTCAGTGTATGTTATTTGGATCAAGTGTCACTTTATGAGTCATATGTATCCATTATCTATTGTACTTTCCTTTTCAATGCTAAACATGAATCAGTGTGGTGCCCATGCATTCTATGATATGCAAAAAAATATCTGGATATCCTCATTGGGTGTAGATGAGGTAGGTTGATCAACTTAGATTTAATCATTTCCCTTAGTGTCTCACTTGAAATCTTATTTTACCTTTGAATTCTTTTTGAATCACTAGTTTTAGATGTATTATGTTGTGAATTCATGTTTTGATATGTAACATTATTTGCCACAAATTGATTAGGTGAAGATGCATATGCATGATTTACATTATTATGCCCTAGAGGCCTTTATCTTTTGAATTGATTTTCCAATTTTTTAATCCTATCATGTAATATTTGATTCTAAATTTATAAACCTACAATTATCTTGATCATACTGATAGTTTGATCATATAGAGTTTCACAAGTTTAAACCCTAGTTATTTTTGATTAAACATGTAGGCATGCATCCTATAGGGAGGAGGTGTGAATAGGTTGAGTATAGGGAATAGTGAAAGTGGTATAGGTTGTTTCATCTCATGAAGGAATGATATCATGGATTTTTTATAATAAAATTAGCTATCACCCTCATGGACAAAGGATGAGAAGGAGATTATTTCTTGTGCAGAAGATATGAAATTGAAACTTGAAACAAAGTTGTTAGCTTATGTGTTAAATCCTCTATGTGTGTATGGGTTTTTTTTGTTAATGGAATTTCACAAAGGATAAAAATAACATGTTATGAGATATTATATATATATATATATATATATATATATATATATATATATATATATATATATATTGATATAAATCATCATTTATACATGTGTTTATGTCTTTTCTGATTTCATTCTTTATTAAAGGGAACAAACATGTAAATGAAAGTATTAGACTTTGAAATAAAAAGTGATTAATTTTTTCTATCATTTTGATCATGATTATATGAATTATAAGATATATGAATCTAAAATATAAGTATATATATATATATAAAGGATAAAATCCCTAAGTTTTTATAGGGTTAGGGTTTTATTGAACTAGGATTATTTTGTAAAGAGTTAAATTATATTTAAATAAAATAAACCCTAATACACGATTAATTTAATTAGCTAGGCTATCTAGAAAATATAAAATTAGAAGTATGTAGCCCTAATTTATTTCATAAAAATTTTGATAATGAAAACTAGGGTTTGAATCAATAATTGAAGTAAGGTTTACCAAATGATTTAACCTTTTAGGGTTTTACACAAATAATTCTTATGTCTAGTTAAAGGGCTGAGATGTCTAAATCAATCAAATAAATTACCTTGATTTTTTATGGCATTTGACCTTCTTTGAATTTTTAAAAATAGCAATAAATAGGCATAAATATAGACTTATCTTAAAAATGACTATCGCGGATGATCTAGGTTCTAAAAAGTGGGTTTTGGATAGTTTTAAGTGTCATCAATAAGATTCTAGGATCTATCTACTTACTAAATAGTAGCATCCCATATGGATAGTAGTGCCATGTTGGTGTAACATCCTCAATGTGTCACTAATGTCCCCTTTGTGGGGTTGTTTCTATTTTTTGGGAGTACTTGCACCTATTTTTTTATGTCTTGTTCCTATGTGTATGAAACCTAGATGTCTATGTTATGCTTAAAAAACTTGATTTAATGTGCAAAATTTAATCCTCCTTATAAGTATGGCATGAGAAATAATTATGTGTTTGTTAGTAGGATAGTCTAGACATCTTCAACACCCCACTATGAAGAGAGTTGCTCACATACCAATATTCTAAACAGGGATCAAGCCCAATGTAGTTCTCCCACCTAGTGTTTGATGTAAGTACAAGTGAATGCTAGAGTGAGAGTGGACTTGGATGACTTAAATGTGTTTGATCTTTGAAATCTTTGAAACATAGGTCTATGGATGTTATAGATGGTAGTATGTATAAGTAGGGAAGAATAGGGATCAAATACCTTAATTTTGTTCAACTTGTCTTTATTTTAAATGTGATTTTGCATCTGTATTCCATCTAGTGAGTAAGGGTCAAATAGACTTATATTTATAGAGATCTGTAGCTTGTTTAGATAATAAAATTTTCTTAGACTGACCTTAGGAGGGGTACATATTTTGAAAAGTATCCATTGGGAAGATCTAAGGCTAAGGACAATAGTGCCTAGTTGGGGACACTAATTCTATATGGATATAGTGTCCCAAATGTGGCACTAATTTCCACTTGGAAAACTAATGGAAAAAATGGGTTAGAATCTAAGAAGATAGGCTTAGGACTATGTTTTGGATAGCTATAGGTGATTATGGTCTACTTAATGACTAAAAAAGTGTCTCTAAGGCTCTAAGATAAGTCTATGGAGAGGCTAAGAGTAGGGTAACTCAAGAGACACTCTTAGCATCCAATTACCACTTTTAGGTGATTACACACACCTTGTGTCACTTAAGGCATTAAAAAAGGAACTAAAGGTGCTAGATACCTCATTGGGGGGAAATCAATATGAGCTCATCTACCTAGTTTATTCATATTTTAAGGGCCTTAAACAATGTGATGTTTCATCATTTCCAAAGGTTATTATTGTGGTTACCTCAACCACATGACCAAATCCTCCCATAGATCCCAAGACAATCATGTTTTATATAAGGAAGCCAAGGGATCAACCCCTTCCATATAGCCCAACTATGGAAGCACCATCAGTGGAGCTAGCCACACAAGAGGTAGTTGGATAGGAAATTTCTAATGAGGAGGTAGAATTACAAAAATAAAAATCCTTGATCCTCTAAGACTCAAAGGTAAAGGCACCATGCTTTTACCTCTAATCTAAAACATCTTCTCCAATTTCCATTACTCTTATTATTTCATGTGTTCCTCTTTTTGCATTAGTTCATTTATCCCTATTTCATTCACCCCTCCTATCCCCTTTCCTCTCTTGGTCCCCAAGGTGGAGGTTGATATTATTTATCCTTTTGTTTAACTAAATCTATTAGTTTGAAAGGTAGAGGATCTCTCCTCTACCCTTGCAGTTCCTACTTCCTCAGTTGGTATTCCTCTAATTACTCCTCCCACATCTATTCCTATTATCCCTCTATCTATCCCTTCTTTTATTGTCCACCCCCCCACAAAAACCAAGAATAAATCCATGAATAAAGGAAGGGGAGTAGTAGCAACTCCCTAATTACATGTTGCATCTACACAATTAAGTCTATTGGTTCCCCCTCCTAGTCCTTCTCAAGAGACAACTATGATAACCACTTGGAAGGTTGATAAGAAGAAAAGACCAGTATAGATAGTTCATCCACTAACACAATATGGTGGAGTGGACTAATCCAAAATCATATGGCCTTCACTCCCTGATCTCCTACTAGAGGAAACTCTAAATCAAATATCAAGTGATATATTGGGTGAGACTACATCTTCAAATGCTCAACCCATGGACCTAACCTAGATAATCCTCCCATAGTGGGAAATAGACATGCAATCAGAGGTCTATAAAAATCCTAATCTTGTGATTGTCAAACTACCCATTATGAGTATAATATTTGATAAATCTATAGTGAGTGTATAAAGGGCAAGAAAAAGGAAGCTAGAAGATGATACTAGAAGAGTAGTTATTGTAGAGGAAAGGGAATAAATGTTCACTTTGTCCAAGAGGAAAGATATAAAACTTAGAAAATCCCCATATATAGAGGATTTTAAATACTATTTTGAAATGCATAAAGATGCTTTAGTATAAATGAATGAAGGAACAAATATGGGATGGAGAGAGATAGAACAAGACCTAGAACAATTGAGATAATAACAACAAACTATTCATGTTCCAACCCAAATTGAGATGGATGTCCAGAGTACAACATTTAGATTAGACAATACTATAGAGGCTATTATTATAATGAGGGAAAAATTAGTGCCCCACATAGTAGAAACCACCAAATTATTTAATTTTCTAAATATAGATAAGAATAAACTTAAATTCCTTATTCTTTTTACAACTAGTAAGGCATATGCACATTTAAACTTGATGGCACCATTAGAGGATACCAATGTCCTCAAGTTGGTGGGCATCATAACACAAGAGGATAGGGTGTGTATTGATGTGGTTGAGGTAGTAATGCCTAAATATTCAAAACATTATACTCACACCTATAAAATTTTGGAAGAACTGAAGCTTTCACAATGCAAGGATTGTACATGGAGACTCATCAGTAGGGCCAATTTTGATCATCTCTTATAGTAAGCTTCAGAGAATTTCAAACATGACATACAAGGGAAGACCATAGAGTAAATATATGTAGAACTCAATCTTGATAGGAATAAAGGCATTGAAGTTGAGATGTTTAGATCTAACTTCAAGACTACAAAGGCTAAACATGCAAGGCTCTTAGAGAAATTGAATAGGGTGCATAAAAGTCCACTCTTTAACATGGATATTATCAGATATCAGTATACCATTGGGTATAATCAATATCAATATTTGGAAATGAATAAGAATGTTGGCACTATATCTCCTAGTTTAATACAAACATCCACTTCATCACCTCCAACAACTTAGCCCAACCATGCAAGCACCCTCTCAACCTTGAGTTGAAGACCAATTTTTTATGTATATATGCACAATTTGCTTATAGTTTACTTGTACATAGAACATACATGTAAAGTTGCCTAAACTATTTTAATCATGTACACATTATATAACTTACACATACCAACTAGTTTTGAAATAAATGTAATTAACTAAAAGCTTGAAAACATGAAAATTTTGAGATAACAATTAGAATTGAGGTTGTAACTGTGACATGTAACCATGAGTTTACATGTACTTGGAGGATGAGGCATCCCCACCGTAATATATATCAATGTAATTTCACACTCCTAAGGGTTAGATTATTTTATCAATACAATAATAAGTCAAATTTTTACTATCATGCAATTGCATTGGTGTTTTCTCCTTCCACTCTTATGAGATTGATGTTTTATTTTTTGGTTGTTATAATATAGTAAATTGAAGTGTGAAAAATCTATGTATTTTAACCAATGTATGTTAGATATAGATGTGCAAATGCTAAAGAAATTTAGTGTATATTACTAAGCAATTAGTTTAAATTGTAATATTATTATTAATGTATATGATTGCTTTATATTGGTATAGTTTTCTAAAGTGTGTACCACATCTACCTTAGATGACTTCTTGGTCCAAGTTGTAACCTTCCAATTAAGGGTGTGTAAGATAAAATCTAAAGGAAGTAACCTTAAGTTGAGACCATCAATTTTCCTATACCACTCCTCCCTATACTTTATAACTATGTTTACTTATGAGTGTGCAATAGCTACAAGTAGTAAGAACTAGTTTTGAGAGAATTTGTCCACTAAGAAACCAACCTAGGAAATGACCGTTTGAGATCATATAACCTTCTTTTCTACTCTACCCTTCCCTCCCTTTAAAGTTTGTTTGATTGAGATATACCCAATATATATTAGGTATCACCCATCCATCCCACTTAGGTTTGATTTCTCTACTAGCATTCATTTCATTATAATCAGACCTAGTTAATAAAATTCATGCTCTACTTGTTATTCCACCATAAGGTTGTTTAACCCATACTTTCAACTCATGCCCTGGAATGGTGTTTACCTCCATTGAGATCATAAAAATTAGAGGATACCTCTTTTAAAACATTGGTTTGTTCACAATACCCACATCAACAAGGTCTAATTTTGGATGGTTGATCCATGGTACTAGTTGTATGGCATGTTCATGATATCTTTTAGATGGAATTCATTTTCAAATATTCTTAAAAACTACTAGGTTATGTTCTATAATTACCTATATATCTAGTGATGTATAAATTTGAATATTATGATTATAATAAAAATAACTATGTCATAAACCCATCTACACCCTTTTTAGGCTTATTTTTCATCTAATGAGAACTCTCCAACTATGGAGACTTCACACTCAACCCACACAGTCTAAATAGTCTACCCTCTGAATAAAAATACATGAATACCTCGTAGAAGTTCATTTACATCATTATCAAGTTAATTATTCATTGGAAACATAATGCAATGTCTAATCCACACATTTAAATGGAAAAATAATGAAATCTAGTAGATATTCTTCCATAGTGAGTTTGATACTATGACATTTTCATAAATAGCTAATTATGCCCCCATTCACAATCTTGGCATTGAATTTTAGAGATGGATAAATAAAATAATTCAAACACATAACCAAATTATTATTGGTGAAGTTATGATTACTAATAGATATATTTTTCCCACATCCAAATTTTTTACTTGGATAGATTAGTTGATTAGAGTTCTCGATTGACCAAATGACTTGAGTAAGTGAAGAAGATGGACCAGACTATCATAAAATGTCAAGAAAAAATAGATAGGTAAATCTAGTTGCACACATCATAAGTTCACTAAAGAGGCCTCTCAAATATAAATTATTTCATAGACATGATTTTCTTCTTTCCTTGAACATTCTTTGCAAATTTCATGACTTGATGAGTTGTTTATCTCAAGTTACAAGCCTTCAAAGTTGATCTAGTAGAGTAAGACATGTGCAAGGATGTCAAGTTTAGGCCTTATGAAATAACCATTTAGATTAAAATGTTATCGAGTATTAATGCATGATAGATAAGTGTCAATATCTCAAGAGCTTAGGTAGAAGATCTACGGCATGCACAAGGTCAAAGAGTCAAAAATTGCCTAAAACAAGATCAATGGTTGGTGTTCAATCAAATCAAAGATGCAATGGTGAGAAGTAATCTAATGAGTCAATGGGTCCCAAAGATCTAATGAAATTAATTTTATCATGTACCTAAGATATAAAAGTGAGCATCAATTTAAAAAGTTAGAGGTTCTTGAGATCAAGCAAGGGGTTGACAAGTGTCATGATCATAGTGACTTATCGAATCAACAGTGCATATTCAATCAAGAAAAAGGAGATACATGACATGTATTTAATAAAAACAAGGAGATTTATGGTGTGTATAGGGTCAAAGGGTTAATTAACTTAGATTAAACACAAGGTCAACATGTGGCACAAGTACAGGAGTAAATGAAATTGACAGTGTAATTGTCAATTGTTTTAATCTCAAATATGGATCATAGATTGATGGCCAATGATGAAGGTTGAAGTTGTTAAAATATTGAAGACCCAAATCAAGATCAATGATTAAAATTAAAGGTCATAGTTATGAGACTTTTATTAGAGGTTGAAATATAGCTTAAAGTTAAACCAGAGTAGATTTTTAGGAATCAAATGTCACCATTAGAGCTCAGTCAAACATCCTTAAGCATAAGACATAGTGATATAGTTAATATTATCAATGATAATAATACCTATGCATATGATGAGTTATTAGCTTCCATAAGATTCAAAGGCATAATAGGTTTGTTTAAACCTAATATAGTTCAAGACAAGACTATATATCCTATAATTTCTCATCGATATTATAGCTATATGAAAACCAATAAATGAGATTGGTTTTTATATATAGTAAATCTATGATTAGGTTTGAAATAGGGGTAGATTTTTTATTAACAAAAGTATTGTCTCATATTTTTATATGGTCACATTTTTGAAAAATACGTACCTACTACCTCTCAAAATAGATATAAGCATGGCTCTATCACGATTCAAGATATGAAGATTTTATCTTCACATGAAGCCAAGAGGAAAGATGGCATGGATATTCAAAACAAGGAGATATAGTGCTTAGAGAAGTAATTGGAGCATTCAATGCTATTCATATCTTAATTATATTTCTTCCTTGAAAGTATTATGACTCATCATCTACAAGAAAGACTCTTGTCCTCTAGTGTATTGCTCAACCAATGAGAAGAACTAGAAGACTAATTAGAGAAAATGTAGGTTAATTTGTTGATTAAGGGTTACTCTAGATTGGATTAAGTGTGGTGGAGCATTAATTGAAATGTGTATCTCACTAATTATTCTTTGGTAACATATTCCCTCTTCTCACTTCTCCTTTTATCTATATCACCCATTCTTTCCATTTATAATCTCTCTCTTTCTCTCTCAGATTCTAGACTCTCATAAAGACTCTTTGATCTTAAAGAGCAAGGGACTCTCTGAGATATTGCAAGATATGCTCATCTTGATTAGGATAAACCATATTAAAATTTTGTAAGAACTACCTATTGATGTAATAAATGACTTTATTTACCTATCTCTTACCTTAGATCTATGTTGAGTGAGTTGTGCATGATGGCATTATGAAGGAGAATCTTCCTCATTCATTGTCCTCCTTTTTGACCTCCTTTAGGGTGTTTTCAATTTATTACATGTTTAGATTAGTGTTCTGCCTAAACCTAGTCCATGAAACACTTATGCACTAAGCTAAATTATGAGGTTGTGTGAGCTAACATTGTATTTTGTAGATCTAGTGTGGGTTCAATCTTATGGGAGTTTCCCTTTTTTTATTTGGCGCATCACCTTTTAGCCTTCTTAGGATCCATTTTCCCATTTCTAACCCTTTTCCCCATAGTATCATTATTTTAAGTGATCTATCAAAATAAAGTTGGCTTTCTTTAGAGGTTCAGTCCCATCATAGATTACCCATAGCCTGGGGTTATCCAAATATTATGGCTTAGTCTAAGGGAGCCTAAATAACTCTCTCCAAGGATGTGGATTAATGTCATAATAGTTTTTGGCTTGCCTAATGGGACTTACTATGTTATTCACTAGTGAATATTTTTGGTATTTTCTTCATCCAATTAGCCTATGTAGGCAAGTGTTCAAACATAAATGGTGACTCCAAGTATTCATCAGCTAGTTTAAGTATCCTAAGTGCCTAATCATCATACTCTAGTATGTACAATCAACCATATTTTTATTAGTATGCTTATTCTCTACCTCAGCATCACACTTATTAAGAAAATAATGTTTATGTGTTCCCCCCAAGTGGCCCTCAAATAACCTCTCAGCCCTATCATGGACTTTTCCCTCCTCCCACCCCTGCATATGACCAAGGTTAGTCTCCTTTACATTTAAATTAGTACTATAATTCCCCTTGTCAAGATAAGGTCTATCCTATTACATCTTTGTCAAGAGTCAATTAAGCATTATCACTTTATATTGAGTTGATAAAGGAGATTGGTAGGGGCTTGGAGATTTCTCCAATCATCCTTATTCATGTTTTATAAGAGGGAAGGAGTGATCTTTAGTTAGTCAAGAATAGATGATTAGTTTGTGCGGGTGAAAAATGGTTATTTTGTAAGAATGAGGACATAACAATGATGAGAAGCATGATCCAAAATGTAGATAGTGTGTTGATATTTTATGAAGAGTATTAAGATCATTTAGATCAATCTTATGTATCCTCTCCCCTCCAATGTCCTCAATCTCATCCTTTAAGACTTCTTAATGAACCCCTTAGTCAACCTTGTCAAAATCCATCCTTGTCAAAACTCAGAGAGGTAAACTAAACTAAGGTAAAACAATTATGAAAATCAATGAAGGGGTTAATATTGGATAAGAACTCCCAATTCATGCCATAGAGGGGATAGGAATATTCTTATAAGATTTTTGGAATGCATGGGAACTAATTGAGGGAGCTAACTATCCATAAGCTAACAAACAAGAATTGCAAGGGTGGGTATTATCCATTAAAAAATTATTTAAGTAGTGGGAGAAAGAGTATTTCAAAATTGAGATAATCAGTTTGACCTCTCCTACCCCTATACCCATTCCCACTCAAGAGCATGAATCCATTCCATCATGGATCTTCTCCAACACATTCGACCTTGGCTATGTTATGCCTCACTTGTGAGGCCACCCTCTCCTATAACCATTCAAAAGGAATAAAAAGTGTCTGCTCCATACTAATTTCCATCATGGAAATTAGTTTAGAAGGGCATAAAGAAAAAGGAGGAGGTGTTGGTTGTGTATTTATAAGCACCAATTCAAGAGCCACCAAAAATACTATTGTCACCAAATCTTGCACCCCAAAAGAATTTGTTCAATCTTCTTTCAAATTTGTGAAACATGAAAACATTTCTAGGTATGTGGGTGTACCCATATTGGAAATGAGCCTCTAGATTTAAGGGTTAGCTCCATGAATGTATATTGAAATGCTATTATCTATGTCAACTAATCACTTATGGGGAAAAGAGTTATAGAAGGCATGAATTAAACCTACTCTAAAGAAGATGATGTACTAAATATTCAAATATCCACTCTCAAGATTGACTCATTAGCACACTATTAGACTATGAATAGAACTATGCAATGTCTATAATGATTTCCAAGCAATAGAATTTCACCTAGAGGTAAATTTCATAGACTTATGCTAGAGTGAAATGAGGGTACATCTTAATTTAAAGCACTTATATTGAACTATCCACTTTACACCTAAGACATCAACCTTAAGACACACTAGGTGACCTATTAAAAGTTTATTAGTGCTTAGGTTGAACTTGGCCCTATAAAGGGAAGATGAAAAACACTTTTGCATATCAAACTAATACAAAACATTAAGCACATATTAGTAAATATCTAAAAAATTCTCTATTTATTACTCTAAGAGGTGTAAAATATAATTTTTGATAGAGTTTAGTCATACCAACCTGAGGGATACTTAACAATAGATCAAAGGCTATATTTATAAAAGAAAAGAAAGCAAGAAAAAATGGATTTTGGTGTTGAAAAAAGAATCAAATAAACACAACTCCATTTGACCATAGTTATAACTACCTCTTCATTTATGCTCATTCAAGCTTCTTTATTGATCCAAGTCACTTTAGCCCATTGCATAGCTACATTATTGCCTCATTGATGTTCCCTAAGGGTTGTAATGGTGGGATCAAATTGTTTTGATCTAGGTTCTGACATTAATGTAGTTATGACCATTAGATCAATTTGTTAGATATTTTTCCTAGTGCTAACTACTCTTCACTGGTTTACTATGGCATGAAATAGTGGAGAGAAGGGTCCTTTTCATGTAGTTGATCCTAGATGAAACCATTGAAGTCTAAATGTCCACCTTTATATCATCCTTCAAAATATTAGCTCTAGTTCAAATTAGACCATGATCAAACCTAGATCCATTCTTTTTATTTACCTTACCCCATTAAAAAGTGTTTTATCAACCTTCGTCTAAGTCACCTAGGTTTGCCCTCATTTGATTAGCCATTGAAAACTGACTTGAATCATTGATTTTTTAACACATCTCACTTCATTAATTTACCTAATGTGAATGAACACAATCCATAGATCCTATAATAAGACTCATGTGTTTATTCCACTTGTCACATACACATTTTCACTCAAGGTTTGTTGACCTCTTTGACCCTCACTCACTATTGATCTTGATTTTCATGACTAAATGCTCTCCATCGATCTTCTATCAGCTTGAACATGTTCATGCCACTTATTAGTCACACATTGATCTTAAGATCCTATTATCAGTCTACTACTTTATTCACTTACACCATATGGTGGCCTCTCAAGCTATTTGACCTTCTAAATCATCTCATACCATCAATCTCCCCTAGTACAAATGAATACTAACCATTATATTTGCTTGCATTTGAAAACAAACAGCTATTTACTGTGATCTAAATTTAACATCTATATGACCATAATTTGACATTCACGATACTATCAATGACATCCATGCAATCATCAACTTTACGACCCTGATGATTTTTACCATAACTTAAATTTGACATCTACATGAATGTCTCCCATTTTTTGACCAACTTTGAAGTCTTAGATCTAGAAGTGAAAATGTCATGGATGCACCAAATTTTTAGGATATGTTCTTGATACTGAAATTAGTATGTCCACTTGATTTGATAGCTCTAGGAGCTTTCTAAGTGTGTTTACAAAGTGTTTAAGTGAGATAACCTATGTGTTTACAGTAATGTGTAGGATAGCATGGCCCTTTAGACTCAGTAAGTTACACTTTGAAGGCTTAGATATTTAGATAGAAGACTCATCGAGATATGACACTTATAGTAAATGATCTTGGAACTAAGGACATTGATCATGCATGGTCTGATGGTTATGCAAGGCTTCTTGATCTCATTTATAAAATGCACAAACACACTATCTAGTGTAGTTATTCATGACATTTTGATGATGGTTTGGTCTTTAAACTTGCCCAAGTCATTTTGATTCAATATTTTAAGATCCTAATAATTTTTTGAGGTTTTGTAAATTTGTTCCATGTCTTTATGAGCTTATGGACACTGTGAGATCCTGCATGGATCAATTTTGAAATCTTAGACAAAAAAATTCTCCAAAACTATTCAATTTCATTGGAGCTTTGCAATGGGAATATTATCTCAAACATTTTTCCCAATGGAAATATCTTTGGGTTTTTGATAAGGACCTTTTGTTTTAGATATTTTCTCTAAAAAAAATAAGTCTTCAAAAATATTATCTCAGACATTTTATCTGAAAGAAATATGTCCTTGGCAAAATTGTCTCAGACAATTTTCTTGAGAGATTTGTGTCCTTAGTCTTTTGCCTTTAGGATAATTTTGATGAAATATAGAGGCCTTGTACCTTTTGTTGAAATTTTTTTTATGAACATTTTATCCAAAGGAAAAATGACTTTAACATTTTGCCCAAACACTTTCCCCAAATAATTATTCTTTAGACTTTTTTTAAAGACATTTCCTTCAAGATTTTTGTAATGACATGAAACCTAAATACCCAAGAACAATTCTATCACTTAGCCAAAAGCTTAAATATTTCTTAAGTGTACACTAGGATTTTTTGGACTTGTTCTTGTAACTGCTCGGACACCATGAAAACTTGACACTTGAAAATATGACTCTAAAATGCCCCATGAGACACCAAATGACAAAAGGATTAAGCTAGACTATGACCAAAGCTATAATGGCCTATGAAATGACATAAAATGAACTAAAACATCCCTTATGACATTATAAAAATCCCCTATACAAGATTCTAACTATAGGGGGTTGACCCATTTTGGCTTGTGGTAAAAAATTTCAACATCTTTGGTGATTTCCCAAGGGTGGCATGCTTGTTATTCCATGACCAGTTATTTAATCATGTCCATTAGGATATGGAGTCACATCTATAGTAGGCTTGACTTATAAACTACCCTCTAGCAACACACAACAACAATAAAAAGACAAAAAATAAAAACACACATGTGTTTCATGAGCACTTATTAAACACAACACAATAAGAAAGGAAACACAAACCTAATCTAATATTTACAAAATTGACCTTATAGTATGGTTTTAAATGTATCCCATTCATAGGGATAAGTAGCTCTTCTCCATTCATCCTTGCTAACTAAAAAGAGTTACTTTGTTTACTCTTGATGATGACATATGGTCTACTTCATAGGGTATTAAATTTGGTATATCTCCCTATTTTTTCTCTATATTCATCCCATTTCAGTACTATGTCACCTTCTTGAAATGATCTTGGAGTTTCCTTCTTTTCAAAAGACTTCTTTATTAGTACTTGGTGATGCTCCATAGCTTGATGAGTTTTATCTTTAGTCTCTTAAACCTCCATTAATTCTATCAATCTCACCTCCATTGGAGTGTTCTTAGGCAACTCTAGTTGATGTGTTAACTCTAAGGTAGATAACTCTTGAGAGATAAACAACCTAGCTTCCCTTCCATAGATAAGCACAAAAGGACAATTCCCTATTGACCTCTTAGGAGTTCTCATATTATCCCATAAGGCTATCTTCAATTTGGCTTGCTAAGATCTTTGGTTATGCTCTAATGTTCTCTTGATGATTATGAACATATTATTATTAGTAGATCTATCCAACCCATTACTTTCAAGGTAATAGTTCGATGAAGTTCTCAATAATATGCCATTACTAGTTGCCCAATCAGCTATCTTACCACCTATAAAATCAAGAGCATTATCTAAAATAATAGTAGGAGTGTCAAACCTTATTATAATTCTCTCATAGAACTCCAAGATAGAATTCTCATTAGCTTCCATCAATGTTATGGCCTCAACCCATCTTGTAAAATAGACAGTTGTTGTGAGTATCCACTTATGACCAAAACTTGATGGGGGATTTATCAAGCCAATGAAATCAAGACCCCATTACATGAAAGGTTGAACAACTCGAATAAGTTTCAAAGGAAGAGCTACAAGATTTTATTTTCCTACAAATAAATAACATTATCCACACCTTCTCAGCCAAGCATGGAAATCCTTGAAGAGGTTAGGTTAATAATATCTAGCCCTCATGATCTTGGTAGTTGTGGTTCTTGGAGATAAATGACCTCTTATTGTCCCATTAGGAAACTTCTTGAGAAACACCCCAAACTGATCATTATCAATGCATCTCAATAGCACACTATTGATGTCCCTCCTAAAAATCACACCATCCACAAGATAAAATATAATATATTATAATCTAAAATATCTCCTTTGTGATCTACTCATATTATTAAAATATTCACCATTTTGAATAAATCTGATCACATCCTGTGTCCAACTTTATGGAGGCAATAAACTAGTTGATTAGGAAAAATCATGATTGAATAGAGCCTTTTCCTTTGACTCATGAATATCTGAAGCTATATGTTCACAAATTCCTTTACCCCTTATCAATTTCTTTTCACTTTTATATAAACATCATATTCCATTACCTTAGTGATCCACCCTACCCTCTTATCACTAAGATCTTTGCTCAAAAGAAACTCTTTGGTGCTACGAAAAATCATGATTGAATAGAGCATTTTCTTTTGACTCATGAAGATCTAAAGCTTTATGTTCACAAAGGCCTTTACCCCTTATCAATTTTTTCACTTTGATATCAACATCATATTCCATTACCTTAGTGATCCACCCTGCCCTCTTTTCACTAAGATCTTTGCTCAAAAGAAACTCTTTGGTGCTAGGATGAGAGATCATAACATGAATCTTATTATTTTAAACCATATGTCTAAACTTATTTAGTATCCTTACAATAATAAGGATTTGTTTCTCTACAAAGGTATACTTGACTTCATAATCTTCTAAACCTTGACTAAATAATGCAATTGGTTGCTCCACACCCTCATCATTATTTTGCATCAACATGGTTGATATAATATCAAGGCTATAAAATTAATACAAAATGAAGTCTTTATTAAAATTATAATTCACAAGAGTAGGAGCTTATACAATTTATTCCTTTATGGCTTAAAAACTACTCTTACCCTCTTTAGTCCAAGAAAATATTTGGTTCTTCCTGAGTATAGTTGTCACAGGTTTTACCAAAAATGCAAAACTAGGTATGAACCTCCTTAAAAAAATTATCTTTCCTAAGAAAATTTGAAGACATTTATTATGCAAGGTAAATGATAATCCTAGAATATTTTCTATCCTCTTAGGATCAATAGTCAAACCATCCTTAGAAATAATATATCCTAAGAGCTTACCTTTATGAATAGCAAAGATGCCTTTTTTTAGATTAAGAGATACTCCATATTGCCTACATCTTTCAAAAACTTGCCTTAAGTGTTGCATGTGTTCATTATCATCTTTAAAAAACACTATTATATTATCTAGATAAACTAATAATATTTTATTGATCAAATATTTGAAGGCCATGTCCATTACTTTTTGAAATGTGGCACCAGCATTAGATAAACCAAAGGGAAACTTCCTATAATCAAAAGTCCCCCATTTAGTAGTGAAGGATGTCTTAAAATGATCATTTTCATTGATTAGATTTTGATTATATCCTAAATATCCATCTAGAAGAGAAAAATGTTGAGAACCTAAAACCATTTGTAAAATATTCTCCATTGAGGGTAGAGGATAGTGATCCTTGAGTGACACTCTATTAAGATATTTAAAGTATACACAAAGTTCTATCTCCCCATTATTATTTATAATAGGCACAAGTTTAGCTACCCATGTTGATTACTAGATGGGAAATATTATCTCAGATTCAAGGAGTTTGGTAAGCTCTAACCTCATAAGTTGCTCAACCTTAGGGTTGATGGATAGTTATTTATGCTTAACTAATTCAACTCTAGGTTCCAAATCAATGGTATGGTGTGCTAGGATAGGATCAAATCCTTTGATATCCTTATATTCCTAAGAAAATATATCATGAGAATCTCTACACAAGTTAATGAATGTTTGTTTCTCTAATGTAGAGCATACCTTGCCTAATTTGAGGAGTTTATCCTTGAAGATGAAGACTATTTCATAATTCTCTTATTTTGTAGATAGATTCACTTTATCCTTCTTATTTTGATCATTCTCATTGAATATACTTTATAAGGTCACCAAACCCTTAAGTTTCTTATTGGTTCTTAGTTTCACGGTCTGATCACCTAATTATTCTTGGAGCCTCCTTTTATTCCTTAAAGAAAACTTGGCCTCATTTTACAAGAAGCATGCAATATGTATATCACTATCAAACACTTGCCAAGACACTTAATTATTATGTACAAAAGTTTTGATAATGACCTTAATATGAGACTATTTTCCCTCTTATTTTATGGTAGTTAGAGTATCAAATTAAGCTCATATAGCAGTTAGTCTATCAGCATGACTATTTTGCTCCCTTGAGACTGATTATTTATTAAATGCATTGAAGTCTTCAAAAAAATCCCATTCCCTATGCTTCTATGACTTAATAAAAGGGTTATTATAAGCAACCACATTCCTCATTTGATGCACAACCACTTCACTATCTCCATATACTCGCAAGTTCTTGATTCCTTTTCTCCTTGCCCATTGAAGGCCATGAATTAAACCTTCATACTCAGCCACATTATAAGTACAACTAAAATGAAATCTGTATGAAGCATAATAACATTTTTTATATGGGGAGACCAACATAACACCATCCTTTACATCAACTTTACTTCTTGAACCATCAAAAAACATCTTCCATAGCTCATCATCTTCACTCTCTTATTTGGCAAGTAGAGGTGTTGGTACTCCTTCATGTATACAATACACTCCTAAATCAGTTTCCTCCATAAAATCATGGGGAGCATGCTCATAATTATTATTTACATATTCATCAAGAAAAAAATATGAAATACCCTCAATCTTGGAAGAAGTTCCATCATCTATAATAGAGTCATTTTTATCATGGGCCACACAATTCAATCTGGAACTTGTCTTAATGTAAGGCTTAATATGAAACCTTGCAAGGGGTTGTGTCCTAATTATCACATTGGCCTTGTACCTTATTTTAAAGGCCAAGAAATAATATTCAACTAAGAGGTATCCACCTATCTTGGCTATTAAATCCCTTAATAGGTAGATTGTAAAGTGGGTTGGGAGATCAACCACAACTATGTCTTACAAGATAGGAAACCTAGGACAATCATACAAGAAAACCTTCAAGGTTTTTATCAGTCTTACTATCTTGGTAGGTGTACCATATAATTTAAGGACTCCTTTTCTATGTGGCTCATATTTTAGGCCCAAATTTTTAGCTATAACTTTGGGCATGATAGAAGTAAAATCTCCACTATTGACTATATAATTCTATAACAACTCGTCACCTATGATAAGGGTGAGGTAAAATGGTGGAGGTTTATCAACCCTAGTGGATGGTTCAAAAATATTAATAGGATAATTTTCAAGAGCAACATGGCCATGACTTTGATTTAAGGGTGAGACATTAGAAGGGGTAGCAGATAACTACTTTTGTAGGAGTTCTTAGACATATAAAGGACATCCCAAAGAGAAATGGATATTTTAGTGTTCTTAAAAAAATATACAATGTTTAAAGAAGCCATACGTAATTTATCTTGGGCTCTTATAGGTAGATTATTACTTGGAACTTGAGGAATAGGAGTAGACTTTACCATATTTTAACTTGATAGAGATGTAGAAATTTTTGGAACTGTCACACTTATAGCTATGTCTTATTGCCTTACAGAAGGATTGGATGAGCCTATGGGCAAGCTATTTCCACCTCCTCAAGCCTTTCTCTTGGCCATTATATTGTCTATGATATAGGCTCCTTGATTTATCACAAAAGTGCTTTCAACCAAAAAAATTGTGAAGATCTCTCCTTGAGGTTTCTAATCTTCATTAACTTGCATCATCACTGTTGGAGAGTTGTCTAAGCATATGTAGTATGAACAAAGGTTTAAAAGTCAACTATGTATTCATTCATGGTGACTATGTACATATAATATTATTTAAGTTATTTGTACTTTAAAATAAGGGTATTGTGATGGATATGGACACTTAAGGAGGACTATAGATTATGTGGAATGGGTCCATGCATTTGGAAAGTGTTCCTATGTTTTTAGTTTGCTTGGAGAAGTGTCAAAGAGCTAAATGGGTCTCCATAGGACCTAAAAGTGACTTAGGCCTATTTTAAAGTGGATTGTGCTTAAGTGTGACCCATGTGATATGCTTTAAGGGTGAAGGCATGTTTTATGGATGATAAGGAAATATCGTGATCTTGTTAATTCAAGATTACTCTATAAATTATGGAACTAAATGAGATGGTTTATAGGATTTTGAAAGACTTGTGAAATAGATTTATATAAGGTGGATGTGAGAGTTATGGAGTGAAGGAGAGGTAGAGTGCCCATTTGATGAATATATGAGTAGAGTAGATTGATGACTATGTGTATGACATGTAGGTCATATTTTTTATGTCAAAAAAGTGCTCTTGCAGATTGAGGATATGTGAAGAGGTTTTATTGTGCATATGAGACCTATTTGAGATAAAAAGATAGTTTATGCAAGGGTTAGATAAATAGAGATCCATCATTAGGTGTTGAAGACGTCATTTCTAAGGTGGAGGTATTTAAAGGAGGGTCTAAAGGACTTGGTCTTCCTTAGAGGTAGTTGCTCCTTCTAAAATAGGAGTTTCACTAAATACCTTTGGTCAAGAAGATTTGATCAAGGTTTGTTAGTCTAAAAGATTTGATCAGTCTCTTCTTTAGAATTTCTTATAGGATATTAGTCTATTTGTGTTGCAGTATTGAGAGTGGATTTTATTCCCCATGAGGGTTTCCCATAGTAACTATGTGTTATGTGTTTGATCTTGTGCATGCATTGAATGAATGAGATCTCTTGTTAATATTGCTTGATCAAATTGATATACATTAATTATTTAATATTTTGAAAGGCTTACAATTATAATTTAAAATATCTAGGCTCACTGATTCACCCCCCTCTCAGTGATTGTACCTCTAATAGTTGGTATCAGATCAGGTCCTTTGGTAAAGACTTGATAGATTAAAGGTGATCCAAGGTATAATATGGGTATTTATCAAGGAGGTTTCTCTACTGAGCAAGCACCAATGTTTAATGGATTTAATTATGCTTTTTAGAGTGCTAAGATGAGGACATACCTTATGTCTATAGGGTTTGATGTTTGAAAATTTGTTTTAGATGGATATGTTGTTCCTTCTACCCCTCTATCTAGTTCTACAAACAAAACTTTATTTGATAACAATTCCAAGTTAATGAATGCTATCACCTATGGTCTCTTAGAGACTAAATACACTAAGGTAATCTATTATAAATCTACCAAAGAGGTATGGGACAAAATTTAGATCATTTATAAAGGAGATTCAAAGGTCAAACTTGTTAAGTTGTAGACTGACATAAGGCAATTTTAAAGTCTCAAGATGAATGAAGAAGATACTATGGTATCATTTTTGTAAAGATTTGATGAGATTTTGAGCATCATCATAGGTCTTGGAGAGAACCATGAAGAGGCTATTATTGTTTAAAATATTTTAAGGTCTTTATTCTTGAAGTTTGATCTGAAAGTATCTACTAAAGAATAAAGTCATGACATTACTCAGTTGAATATGGATCAATTCCATGGCACCCTTACTACCTATGAGATGAGGAAGAATTATGATAAACCACTATAGAAGGAAGTATCATTCAAGATAGATATAAATCCAAAGAAGAATTTCCAAGGTAAGAAGCCTAAGGAGGATGAAATTCTTGATATAGATGAGGATGAACTAATTGATTTGATTTCAAGAAAATTGAAAATAGGTTCAAGTAAGTATAAAGGTAAACTAACCCTCAAATGCTTCAATTGTGGTGAGATAAGACATTTTTTTAATAAGTTACCGCATAAGTATAAGAATGATAATGATGAATATCATGATCGAGGTCATGATGATGGCAAGGGATCATTGAGGTCTAATAAAAGCAAAAAGATATTTAGAACGTTTGACAATAAGGAGAAGTGCATCAAGGACAAGAAAAGTCTCTACACCAAAGAAGATTATAGCTCATCAGATGTGATTGAAGTTATTGACTCAGAGTATGATCATGAAGATGATGGTTTATGATGATCATACTAAAGATGAAACCCTATTCATGGCTGAGGAAGGGAGTTGCTCACATCAAAAGGAGTCTTCTTGTACTGATTTAAATGATGATGAAAATGAGGTAGACTATGAGACTACTTTGATAAATGTTATTGAAGAAATGAAGATTGAAAATAAGATTAACAATAAGATGAAATCTAAACTCAAAGACTATGAGGAAAAATTTAGTATTTTTAAGGCAAGAATTAATGAAGATGCTAAAGAGCATGATGATATGATCAAGCATCTTAGTTATCAATTAGAAATCCTATCTACAAGCCTGAAAAATAAAGAATATGATTTCCCAAAGTATGATTCTAAAATTTTATCTTTGAAAAATGAGTTAGAGAAATCTAAAAATAAGGTGAAATAATTTATCAAGTTTGATAAAAGTTTTAATGATCTAGATAATCTCCTAAAGAGTCAAAATTAAACTAGTGATAGATTTGGATTGGATTTTAATTAAGAGCCCAAATTTACTTCTCAATTTGACATGAATGTAAATAATAACAAGGGTAATTAGCCTTTTACCACAAATAATCAAACAAGGAATGAAGGTGCTGGTAGAATAAAGACAAATCAGATTAGACAACCAAATGCCATGAGGTATGCAAACTTCAATGGTTACTACTATACTTTTAATTAGTTTGGGCATAAAGCTAGAGATTATAAGATAACTATTAGAAATGATTTTGTATGGAAATATGATGGGTGTTATTATTCAAAAGGTGTAATCAAGGTTGAGTGTTTTAACTATCATGATGTGGGATACTTTATTAAGCATTGTCCAAATAAGGTAAGGCAAGGTGAGTCTTATTCAAAAGGATTAGTTCATTTTAGTTATTATGACATAAGACATATTGCAATATTTTTTCCATATCAGGTAGGGAAAGTTTAGTTCACTTGAAAAATAATGGTTTGCTAAGAGTGTGAATAGATTGGTCACATTGCTAGGTTCTACAAGTAAAAGCCTACAACTCAGTATAAGCTCAATCAAGTTCCTAGAATGCAAGGGAGAAGAAAAGTTAATACATGGAAACCAAAGGTGGTAAGTATGAGTCATGATGAGACTATAGGTCTAAGTAATCTATTTTCTATGGTGGAGAATGCTAAAAAAAATTAAGAATGTCAAAGACTTTTATTATTTACTCATGTTGAGAATAAAGACACCAAGCTGAAGGAGAAGACCAAGGTATTGGTTGAGGTTAGTTCTTAGGTAAGTATGGATCCAAGTGAACATATTATTATTGTTGAGTAATCTTTATGCAAATAACATTAATTGACATTACCTAGTGATGAGGTTCCAAGTTTCAAGTTTGATTATTCAAATGAAAATGTATGTTAATATTCCATAGTTGCTCCATATGTTGTCAATTATATCATAAAAATGAAGGAGAATGTTTAGGTAGAGGAGCAAGTTATTTCACTTAGTCCTAAGAATAAGAAGAAGGAAAATTTGGCTTATAGCTATATGAGGATTCCTATTATTATTGAGGAAATGTGGGCCATTCTTGGCTTCACATTATTTTAGAGCATTGTAATGTAAAGGATGTCTCTATTTATGTCTAAAATAATCCTTTCAGTGGAGAATCAAGTGTTATTGTGATTCTCTTAAGAAGGTCCTAGAAGGCTATAGATTAGTTTTTCAATTAGAGCAAGTATGTCTAGGTAAAAGATATGTTATGATAATGTCATGATGTTGATAGTTGTATATGGTCAGTCTACATGGTCAAAATGGGTGTTTCCAGGTGACATAATGAGATTGATGCAATTTCAAGATGATATTTTTGCATAAAAAGGTCTATTGATCTTATTCTATCATGCTTCAAGTGGTTTTATGGTCTAAAGTTGCTATTAGGTTTCCTAGTTTGTGTTTAAGAGTATGTAGGCTTTAGAATGGGTTATATGATATATGGGTTCCCAAAGGTGTGGAAGCTCAAATTTTTATTTGAAAGTGTGTAATGTCTATCTCTAGGTGTGAGGCAAGTTTTAGGAGTGTGTTTTGAATGGAAGGTGTTGTGTTGACCTCATTTGTTTTTAACATACTAGGGTTTTAGGCTCTACTAAAAAAGTGGTTTGCCTTGAAAATTGTGGTCTGAGGATTATTAATATACTAAATGGGCTAATAATATTTTCAAATCAATCTTCACATATATTTTAAGGTTTGTGGTTCTTAATTTATTCAAATTTCTATCAAATTAGAGGCCTAATTAGGCAATAGGTTTGTGAAGTAAGTATGTTGTAGCAGATGAGATAGGTGTTTAAAAAAAAATTCTTAGGGGGGGCATATGATATTTATCCATATATAAATTTTTAGGTCATGAATGTGTGTCTACTAAAAGTTATGGGCTCTACAAGTTCTAGATATGGCTATAAGGAGACCAGACAAACCTAGTGTGAATAAGTGTGATTTTTTTTAGTTTCTCAAAAAGAGAAAGGCATGAGTATTTCAAGGTAATTTCTTAGGTTATTTTATATCATGTTTCCAATTTGGTGTGAGCATGAAATTCTATTGGTGGTTCTTAAGGTGGCTTGACAGAGAAGGCTAGTAATCATGCATAATGGTTCTTCATGATGTATGGAGATATCAAGATGTATAAGTGGTGCAATGGCTCAAATATATTAAGTAGAGTCCCTCTCAGATGTTTTTTATTTATTTACATCAAATTTTAGTGTTTTTTGTGTTCTATTTTCATTGGTTATAATGTTTGGTTGAAGAAGAGAGTATTGGCATAAAGCAAAAAGAAGGTGTTAAGGCAAGCAGAGGTAGGCTCAAGGTAAGGGGGAGTTTGTATCATCTTTATAATATGTTATTTTCCTTTTTATACTAGTTTATGCCCTCAATATTAGTTGGTGCCCACTTTTTAATTATGTCAAAGGAGGAAAAAGTTCCTATTGTGGAGTGCTTGAAGAGAGAGAAGGTGAGTTGTATATTGTTATATGATGTTTGTTGACATAAATGACAAATGGGGAGATTGTTTGAAAGTTGTAAATGATGTCATTTTTATGTCATATAGGTGTCATGGTGAGTGTATGATGTGATTTTATAGCTTAATTAATAATGTCAAAGTGTGTAATGTGCTTGTCAAAGTGTGCTTGAAGTTGGCTTGGTTGATATTCAGTTTTGGCATGGTTAGAGATTATTAGGGATGAGGATGAGGTATTGATCATGTGAAAGGGGTCATATAATAGGTTTTTATGCTTTTTAGATCTTGTGTGCATAATTTTAATTCACTCAAATCATCATTTTTCTCATCTAGACATTTTGGGCCCAATCGGGGAAAATCTCATTAGGTAGTTTGTTGACATCACCATTACCACATGTGGATGAGTCATGGGGATTTGGTCATATGGTTGTGATCACATTAGTCCCTAGTTGATATGCACTAAATTTTAGGTCATGAGCCTAAGTACAATCAAAGATATGTGGGTACAAAGTTGGGATCTCAAGCATTTTGATAGTGTTTTCTATGTTCAAATAGAACTGAGTAAGCATGTTGATGCTGTCAGCATTTGCACACATGAATGTTTTAGGAGGAAATGGTCACATATGTTTGATTAGTATTTTTCTTATTTTTTATTCACTAAATTAGAGGTCATTCACATAAGTGCAACAAAATATATGCATCTTTAAATTTGGACTCCTAGGTAGTTTGATATTGTTTTCCCATGCTTAGCCAAATTTGTATGAGGCAAGGAAGATCTGAGTAAGCATTTTTATGGTATCATATCTCACATGTGTGTATATTTCAGGGGAAGGTGATCACATGGGTTTATTTATTTTTCTACCTAGTTGATTTTCACTAACTTTCAAGTCAAGCACCAAAACATGGTAAAAGATATGCATGTTCAAAGTTGGCCTCCTAGATAAGTTTTAAGCATAGTTTGCTCTATGATATAATATTTTGAGAATGCATTTTAATGGTGATATATCTCACATGTGTTAGGGTTATAGGATTAGTTTGTCACATGGTTGGATTATCATATATGATGAGATGATATGGTCTAAATTTGATAACATGTGAGTGAGCGAGGTAAAATGTATGACTATGTAAAGTTGGCCTTCTAGGTAGATAAGCAAGGTTCCCATAGTCATATTTTCAAAATTAAAAGTTTCAAAAACATTGACAAAGTACATTATTCCAAAAAGTTAGGAAACAAAAAGATGAGGATAGATGCATGATGTTTAATGCTAAGTAAAGATAAAGATTGAGCTTCTTCCAAGGATAAATGATGAGAGGGTGATCATATAGATAGAGATAAATGGTGCATATTAAATTCAAGAGGTCAAAGTGATAGTTGTTTAACATTGTTAAAAGTCAAGCTACGTACAGGAGATCAACAAAGTGCATTGAGTTAAAGTTTCCAAATTACATGATATGTGGTCAACATGTTAAGGGTTTAACATTTTAGAATTGGAACCTATGTGTTAAAGTTTAGAGAAGATCTATGGTCTGAGATGTATCTAAATCTGAGAGGACATGAGATGTGAGCTTAGTGTTGAAGTTTAACTGTGACCATTTGCATTTGAATTTGTAAAGAAAAAAAACTAGTGCTCTATATTTTGGCTATATCTTTTGATCTATAATGAATTTGATCATGGTGTAAAATAAAAGTGGTATAGGACTCCAAGACACATCTATAAATATTAATTTAAAGGTATAATTGTTAGTATATTCAAATTTATGAAGGTCTAAAGTTGACTATGTATTCAACTATATTCTGCAAGTGACACGAGAATGATGTTTGAGCTTGTGTTGATGTTGTTTCAATGTTTAATGATGAATTAGGTATTATGGAATGTTGTAGACTCTATAAAGATGATATATTTACATTTTCAAGGTGTTTCTAATCATATGCAATATGAACAAAGCTTTATAAGTTGACTATGTATTCGTTCATGGTGACTGTGTACACAGAATATTGTTTAAGCAATTTGTACTTAAATAGAAGGGTACTTTCATGGATATGGACACTTATATAGGACCTATAGATTATGTGGAATGGGTCCATGGATTTGAAAAATGTTATTATGTTTTTAGTTTTCTTAGAGAAGTTTTAAAGAGTTGAATGGGTTTCCATAGGACCTAAAAGTGACTTAGGCTTATTTGAAAGTGGATTGTGCTTAAGTGTGACCCATGTGAGATGCCTTAAGGGTGAATGCATGTTTTGTGGAAAATAAGGAAATATTGTGATATTGTTAATTCATGATGGTTTCTAGGCTTGTGGAAGACTTGTGAAACAAACTTGTGTAAGGTGGATGTGAGAGTTGTGGAGTGAAGGAGAGGTAGAGTACCCAGTTGATGAATTTATGAGTAGAGTAGATTAATGATCATGTGTATGAATTGTAGGTCATATTTTTTATGTCATAAAAGTGCTCTTGTAGATTGAAGATATGTGAAGAGGTATGAGTGTGCATATGAGTCCTATTTGAGATTAAGAGAGAGTTTGTGCAGGGGTTAGATAAAAAAGATCCATCATCAGGTATTAAAGACATCATTTCTAAGTTGTAGGTGTTTAAATAAGGTTATAATGGACTTAGTATTCCTTAAGGGTATTTTTTCCTTGTGAAATAGGTGTTTCACTAAATACCTTTGGTTAGGAGGATATGATCAAAGTTTAATGGTCTAAAGGAGTTGATTAGTTTCTTATTTATAATTTCTTATAAGATAGTAGTCCATTTGTGTTTCAAGCTTGAGAGTGAGTTTATTCCCCATGAAGGTTTCCCAAAAGAACTATGTTTTATGTGTTTGATCTTATGCATGCATTGAATGAATGAGATCTCTTGTTAATGTTTCTTGATCAAGTTGATATCTGTTGATTGTTTAATAGTTTGAAAGGGCTATAATTATAATTTGAAATATATAGGCTCACTGATTCACCCCCCTCTTAATGATTGTACCTCTAATAATCACCTCATATTCATTTGATAGGAGGGGAGTAATTACTCCTTGAGCCACCAACACTTTCTCTCCATTCTCATTGGAATCCATGAATTTGTCTTACTTCCAATATTCTCACTACATAAAATTGCTTTGAAATGGTACTATATCTCTTGCATTGGTGGTAGAGTTAGGATTGTATGTACTAGCAGGCCTATTGGGATTAGGCTACCATTGGCCTCTTCCTCTTCCATATTTTTGACCATAATGTTGTTGATATGGGTAAGGATTCTAATAGGCACCTTATTGCATATTATCTTGCCTATTTTGAGCCTTTGAGGCTAGGAACTTTACTTTCCAATCGACATTATTTTATGCTTGCCTAGGAACAACCTTAGTTTTGATATTAGCCTTAGGAACTTGGGATACACTTTAAGTATAAGAAAAAGCATGAGATAATTGAGGAATAGATACCTTAGGAGGCAATCTTCCAACTTGGATGAGACTATTCTTAGCTTTGATAGCAAGATCATATGCTTCAATAAGAGTGGAATCTCTTATAGATTGAAACATAACAATAATTTTAGTCCCAATGGATTTCAAGTAGGGAACACAAAGCTAGCAAGTGGTCTCATGGGAGGAGGCAATCTATGCCAAGTCTTCTAAAACCTTTTGTTAAACTCATGCATTTTTTATTTATGTCCCCTTTTTATCACATTGATCTGATGCATGAGAGAGGCATGGTCACTTTCATTTTCAAATCTAGAAGTTAAAAACACTCCAAAATCATCCCATATTATGATGCATACACCTTCTAGAGTCCTATACCAATAAAGATCCTTCCCTTTAAGTGACATGGTAAGGAGTCTAATGGAAATTTTATCTCAAATAATATTTTGGAAACTACAAAAGTTAGAAACATCTCTAATGTGATCACTAAGTGTGACATGACTCTCACCATTCAATGTGGGCACACCTTTTTGGGTATTAGGAGGAATGGCATCTTATGCATGAATTTGAATTAGATTATCAATATTTAAGGTAGGGAAATCATGAGGTCTAGCCATGTCTTCTTCTTCTTCAATTTATTCATCCTCTTCAACCTCTTCCTCTCTATCAAAATCTACTTGTTCTTCAAAGGGTATATTAGGCTATAGATACTAAACTTTAAGAGGAATTTTAGGTTGAATGGGTGAGTTAAGGGGATTGAATGTTCTATCAAAGGATGAACTAGTGAGAACCATGAATTACAAGGGCATGTTTATAACAAAACAATTACCTTGAACCAAATTTACCTTGAAGGAGTCACCAAATGTTTGGTAGCACACCAATTTATAGCTGATGTTCTCAATACCAACATTCACCTTGACAAGTTGTCTTAAAGATGATGGGTCCCACCAAGTGTGCCATAACTATTGTCACCAAATCTTGCACCCTAAAAGAATTTGTTTAAGCTACTTCTAGATTTGGACAACATGGGAACATTTCTAAGTATGTGGGTGTACCTATATTGGAAATGAGCTTCTAGATTTAAGGGCTGGCTCCCTTAATGTATCTTGAAATGCTCTTATCTATGTCAATTGATCACTTATGGGGAAAAGAGTTCGAGAATGCATGAATTGAACCTACTCTAAAGGAGGTTATGCATTGAATATTCAATGATCCTCTCTCAATATTGACTCATTAGCACATTAATAGACTATAAATAGAACTTATGCAATGTCTATAATAATTTCCAAACAATAGTGTTTCACCTGGAGGTCAATTTGATGGACTTAGGTGGGAGGGAAATGAGGGTAAGGCTTGATTGAAATAACTTACAGTCAATTATCCACTCTCACCTGAGATATCAACCTTAAGACATGCTATATGACTTGTAAGAGAAGTTTATTAACACTTAGGTTGAACTTAGACCTACAAAGGGAAGATGACAACCACTTTTGCATATCAAACAAATGCAAAAAATTAAACACATATTAGTAAAAATTTGGAAAATGCTCTATTTATTACTCTAAGAGGTGTAGAATATAATTTTTGGTAGAGTTTAGTTATACCAATCTGAGGGATCATTAACAATAGCTCAAAGGTTATATTTATAAAAGAAAAGAATGCAAGAGAAAGGGATTTTGGCACTAAAAAAGGAATCAAATGAGAACAAATCCATTTGAACCATAGTTACAATTGCCTCTACATTTATGATCATTTAAGATTCCTAATTGATCCAAGTCACTCTAGCATATTATATAATTATATTATTCCCTTGTTGATGCTTCCTAACAATTACAATAGTAGGATCAAGTTGTTTTAAGCTAGGTTCTAGCATCAATGTAATTATAACTATCAAATCAATCTATTAGAGCTTTGTCCTAATGATAACTAATCTTCACTAGTTTTCCATGGTATGCAATAATGGAAAGAAGGGTCCTTTTCATGTAATTGGTCTCAAAGATGAAATCATTGAAGTCTATGTGTCTGTCTTGGTGGCATCCTTTAAAATGTTAGATCTAGTTCAAACTAGACCATGCTCAAACTCAATTTAATGATTTTTATTTACCTTGTCCCATAAAAAATTGTTTTATTAACCTTTGTCTAAGTCACTTAGGCTCACCTTCATTTTATTGGTCATTAAAAACTAACTCATATCATTAATTTTTTGACTCATCTCACTCTATTGATCTACCTAATGTGAAAGAATGCAATCCATAGATCTTATACTAAGACTCACATATTTATGCCACTTGTCACTTACACATTTCAACTCAAGGTTTGTTGACCTCTTTGACCCTCACTCATCGTTGATCTTGATTTGCATGATTAAACATGCTTTATCAATCTTATGTTAGCTTGAACATGTTCATGCCACTTGTCAATCATGCATTGATATCAAGATCTTATTATCAGTCTATTATTTTATGTGCTTACGCCATATAGTGGCCTCTCGAGATCTTTGACCCTTTTGATCATCTCATGCCATTGATCTCCCTTGGTATGAATGAATTCTAACCATTATATCTTCTTCAATTTGAAAATAAATGGCTATTTACCATGGTCTAAATTAGACATCTATGTGATCATCATTTTATTTCTATAAGACCATCATTAACATCCATGTGAATATAAAATTTAAGACCCTAATGGCTTTTATCATAGCTTAAATTTGATGTCTACACAAACATATCCCATTTTTTATCCAACATTGAAGGCTTAGATCTAGAAGTAAAAAGGTCATGGAGGCACCAAATTCTTAGGAGATGTTATTGATATTAAAAATATTGTGACCATTTAATATGATAGTTATAGTATCTTTCTAAGTGTGTTTAAAAACTATTAAAGTGAGTTGACCTATGTGTTTTCATGTGACATGTAGGATGGCCTGGCCCCTTAGACTCGACAAGCTGAACTTTGAAGGCTTAGATCTTGAGATAGAAGACTCATCAAGATATGAAACTTGTAAAGAATGATATTGGTACTAAGGACATTGATCACATATGGTCTAATGGTCATGAAAGTCTTCTTTAGCTCATTTATAAAATGCAAAAACATGTTATCCAATCTATTTCTTCATGACATTTTGATGATGGTCTGGTCCTTAAACTTGCCTAAGTCATTTTGATTCAATCTTTCAATATCTTGATAAGTTTCCAAGGTTTTGTTAATATAGTCCATATTCTTGTGATCTTATGGAAACTATGAGATCCTACTTGGATAAATTTTTAAGGCTTGGAAAAAAACCTTTGAAACTATTCAATTTCATTATATATTAGCATTAAGCATATTGTCTCAAACATTTTGCTTGATGAAAATATCTTTGATCTATTGACACATACCTTTTGTTTCATATATCTTCTCTAAAAGAATATGTATTCAAAAATATTGTCCCAGACATTTTGTTTGAAATAAATATGTCATCGCGGAAATTGTTTCAGACTATTTTCCCAAAATATTTGTCCTTAGTCTTTTTCCTTCACAATAATTTTGTTTAAATAATTCTACCTTGTACCTTTTGTCAGAATTTTTGTTGTAGACATTTTGTCTGAAGGAAAAATGCCTTAAACATTTTTCCCAAACACTTTCCCCAAATAATTAGTCTTTGTATTTTTTGTAAAGACATTTCCTTCAATATTTTTTCAAAGACATGAAACCCAAATACCTGATAATAATTCTAGCACTTAGCCAAAAGTTGAAATATTTCCTAAGTGTAAGCTACACTTTTTTTGACTTATTATTTTAAATACTTTGACACCACAAAAACATATCACTTGCATATATGACTCTAAAATGACCCTTAAGACACCAAATGACACAAGGATTAAGCTATACTATGATTAAAGCTAGAATGGCATATGAAATGACATCAAATTAACTAAAACATACCCTAGGACATTATAAAAATCCCCTATACAATATTTTGACTATAAGGGGTTGACCCATTTTGTCTTGTGGTAAAAATGGCCAATAGAGACCATTCAAAGTCCCTAGCTTGAAGCATACTCTCATAAACTACAAGAAAGGTGAACTTCTTCACCCTCCCACCATGTCCCTCTTGGATAAAGAGATTATTTTATAAAGGATATAAGAGGATCTTGTAGTCATAGGTGAACCTAAATAGGAGAATGCAAGTGTCTATGATGAGGAGATCATAATAGGTATCCCACTTCATTTAGAATGGGAAGAATAAGGTTAAACCAACCTTCTTAGTATGGATTTGATAATAATGAAATGGATCTCGATAAGGAAAGTCCTCAAGTTGAAAATAGAGTATAATTTGAATGGACTATGGAAGGTCCATTCTATATAGATCAAGAAAATGATTAGAACTAGGTGCCTAAGGTTGGTCCACTTCAATATGAGGTGTCAATTGAGGATATCCCTAATGTGTTGGAGTAAGAGGAAAGCATATCAAACCTTGAGAATGATAGGTGTGATATTTTAGAGCTTGGATGGTTAAGTCAACCCTCATTTATAAAATGAGATCAATATGAAATATTGAGTGAGGTTAATGAAAGAGACATATCAAATGCTCAAGATATGTAATTTGATGAACATACCATTAAAAAGTTTAAAGGGTTGTGGCAATGGTTCAATGCCATAACCAAATATTTATAAGAGATTAAGGGACATGTCCTTATATGAACCTATGAGCATGATGCTCTAAGCATGATCAGTATTAATTTACACAAGGACAAGGGGGAAGGATATGATCTTTTTTAGCTACCAATTAAACCAAATGTAGTTAGTCTCAAGAACTTGAATGAAGTCTTTATGAAAATATTTTTCAAGAGTGATGAGGAACATCAAACAAGTGTCCTTCATTCCAACATGAACCAAGCTTGGAAGACATAGACCCAGTATGTCTACATTGGAGACATGTTTGTTCCATTTCATCTATTAGAGAGCACATCAAAAGGATTGTCCATCAAGCTACTTGGTTCACCATTTTTGGTACTTCCAAAGAAAGGTATTTTGAATTTTGGTTTGTTACAAGTGAATGATACTAAAATTTTCCCATTTGACCTAGGAGAGTGGTGCTTTTGAAAAAATTTACAATATTATATATATATTAGAATAGATTTCATACTTTTTTTCTAAGTGCTTGTGTGCACATTTATTTAGTAGGTTATCTATTTTTTCTTTTCTCCAAGTGCCTATGTGTACTTGACTTTGTTGTTTTTTGTTATTATTATTGTTTCAAGAGGAGTTATCTAGAAGTTAGCAGCCAGTTTTTAGCTTCAGATCAATATGTTGAACTAGAGTAGTGACTCCACGCATAATGGATTAGACAAGGCAACTAGTCTAGGTTTTCAAGTATAGCAGGCATGTTTCCCTTTGAGTAACCAAATATGTTTGCCAAATGTGGCCCACATATAAATCTTATACCTAGATGAATCATCTAATCAGAGTTACTGATTGACCAAATGACTTGAGCAAGTGAAAAAGATGGACCAAACCATCATCAAATGTCTTACAAAAATAGATAGGTCAGTCTAGTTGCATACTTAATAAGTTTATTTAAGATTCCTCTCAAATGGAAAGTATTGAATAGACATGATTATATTCATTCCTTGAACATTCTCTATAAATTTTATGACTTGATGAGTTTCCTATCTCAAGTTACAAGCCTTTAAAGTTGATCCAATAGAGTAAGATGTGCATGGGGATGTCAATTTCAGGCCTCATGAAATAAATATTTAGATTTAAATGTTCTTGAGGATGAATTAAAGGTAGAAAAGTGTCAAGATCTTGGGACACTAGGTAGAATACCTATGACATGCACAAATTTAAAGAGTCAAAAAGTGCCTAAAATAAGATCAATGGTCACTATTTAATCAGATCAAATATCTAATGATGAGTGCTAATCTAATGAGTTAGTGGGTCCCAAATATCCAATAGTGCATGTTTGATCATGCACTTAAGATCTAATGGTGAGAATAAAGTCAAAAATTCATAGGATCTTGTGAGAAAATGAGGGTCTGACAAGTGTCATGATCACAGTGAAATAGTGAATCTACTGTGCATGTTTGATCAAGTAGAAGGAGATTGATGGCATGCATTTAATTAGACAAAGGAGATAGATGGTATGTATAAGGTCAAATGGTTAATGATATAAAATTAAATATGAGGTCAAACTGTGGTGTACACACACAAGCAAATGAAATTGACAGTGTATACTAAAGATAAATGCACAATTACCAAGTGTCTTAATCTCAAATACAAATCACAGATCAATTGCCAATGATGAAGGTCAAAGGTGTCATAATCTCAAATACCCATATCAATATTGGTGGTCAAAATTAAAGGTTAAAGTTATGAGACTTTGATTGGAGGTCAAAATATAGCTTAAAGTTGAACTAGAGAAGATTTTTAGGGATCAAATGTCACCATTAGAGCTCAGTTGAGCATCTTTAAGCATAAGATGTAGTTATATAGTCATGATTTTCAATGATAAATCTCTTATGCCATTAAAACATATGTTGGATCTAGTTTAAGGGATTTTGGAACTTGTAGGCATATTTTTTCTAAGATTATAGTAATACTTTATAACTGTGTTCACTATTCTTTAAAGAAGACCTATGCATATGATGAGTTCTCAACTTCCACAAGGTTCAAAGGTAGAATAAGTTTGTTTAAACCTAATATAGTTTAATATGATACTATACATCCTATAGGTTTTCATCGATATTATAGCTATATGAAAACTAATAAATGAGATTGGTTTTCATCTATAGTAAACCTATGATCAGGTTTGAAATAGGGGTAGATTTATGATTAATGAAAGGAGTGTCTCATCTTTTTATATGGTCAAATTTTCAACAAATAGGTACTTATCACAACTCAAAGTAGATATATTCATGGCTCTATCAAGATTAAATGTATGAATATTTTGTCTTCACATGAATCCAAGTGGGAAGATGGCATGGAAGATTAAAGCAAGGAGATTTGGTGGTTAGAGAAGAAATTAGAGCATTCAATGATATTCAAATCTTAAGTATCTTTCTTCCTTGAAAGTATCATGACTCATCATCTACAAAATATAATCTTATCCTCTAGTGTATTACTCAACCAGTGAGAAGAACTTGAAGACTAATTGGAGAAAATGTAAGTTAACTTGTTGATGAAGGGCTAGTCTAGATTGGATTAAGTGTGGTGGAGTATTGATTGAAATGTGGTAGCTCATTGATTATTTTTTGTTAACATGATTCCTCTTATCTCTTCTCCTTTTCTCTATATCACCCATTCTTTCCATTTGTAATATCTCTCTCTCTTGGATTTTAGACTCTCACAAGGACTCTTTGATCTTGAAGAGCAAGGGACTCTCTGAGATATTGAAAAATATGCTCATCTTGATTAGGCTAAACCATGTCAATAATTTTTAATAACTACCTTTTGATGCAATAAAATACTTTATTTACCTATCTCTTACCTTGGATCTATGTTGAGTGAGTTGTGCATGATGGCCTTGTGAAGGAAATTCTTCCATATCCATTGTCCTCCTCCCTTTCCTCTTCTAAAGTGTTTTCAATCTATTGCAGGTCTAGATTGGTGTTTTTCATAAACTTAATCCATGAAAAACTTATGCATTCAGCTGGTATATGAGGTTGTGTGACCTAACATTATCTATTATAGATCTAGGGTGGGTTCAAGATTACATTTTTATTTGGTGCATCACTTGGTTAACTTTCTTAGGAATCCTTTCCCCCTTTCTAACCCTTTTCATAGCATTAGTATATGTGATCCATCAAGAGTAAGTTGGCCTTCTCTAAAGGTTCAACCCCATCATAGGTTACTCATAGTCTCGGTTTCTTCCCATATTATGGCTTAGTCAGAGGGAGCCTGAAGAACTCTCTCCAAGGGTGTAAATTAATGTCATAACTAAATAACTCTCTCCAAGGGTGTAGACTAATGTCATAATAAGTACTTCTAAGTTATTCATAATTGTCACCACTTTTTTAATGAAACCCACTACCTTGATGGTTTGTTTAGTGTTAACACTTGAAATTACATGGAAATAGATAGTTGTTTGTGGAACTATTGACTTATCCTCTAACTCATCAACAACCTCAAATTTTAATTATTCGTCCTCTTATTTTTCATTAGAAACATTGTTGTAAAAAATATTTTTTTTACACATTTTTATCCTTCAATACATTCACTGTCACAAGTAAAATACAACCCTTTATTCCTTTTTCTTTAATTTTTTGACCTGTAAAACTACTAAGCTGAGGGAATGATAGTGTCAAAGTGATACAAACACTTATGATAGTGAATGTAGACCTATTGTTGGACAAGATTTTTTACTCTAACCTATGTGATATGCTAATAAATTTAGTTACATTAAGTGGATTAAACATGCCTACCTTATTTTGAATGTGGTGCTTGAGACCACCAAGTAACATGTCAGTCAAGTTCTCATCTATAATTATCTTCACTCAAAAGTACAAGTTATAAAATTGATGAATTTAATCCCTGACTAACCTTATTTGATGTATCTTTTCTAATTGGTTGAAGTAATTCTCTATCACATTACTACTATAGTTCATCTACATATCTTTTTTTAAAATTAACCAGGTGATACTAAGTGAATTCATTTTTTAGCACACAACCATTAATTCCAAATGAATTATTTAGGTTCCACATATAAGGATTACATGGTATCCTTCTACCAACATGGGATCTGATGTAGAATTAAAAAAATACATTTGGTTGATCTATTTGAGTGGATATTTTCCACCAAACTTATGCATGTCTACCTTCAATAGTAGTTTCTGAGGCTCAAAACTAGTGTTAGTCATGGGATGAGGTTACATAACATTTGTATCAAAATTATTTTTTCCTTTAGAGACACCTTGAGTCAATTTTGAGGTTAATGTATTGATATAAGTCATGAGAGTATCCAATTAAAACATTAAAAAAATTCCCTTTGAGAACTAGCATGAGGTACACATGTTCCATGGTCTTGAAAGAGAACTAATTGAAGGGAGAGGTTGCACTATATTTGGGTTTACATTAGTTTGGCCAAAACATACATACTAGTTAGGTTATGCATTATTAAATTATGGTTAGTTTTTTAGATTATATTGAAAATTCAACATTTAACTAAATATTTTCCAAATCTCATCAAATCAGTGATTTATTTTATCCACATCCCTTTTATTAGCCATAATAGACTATAAGTTTTGCACATAGCACTCAAAATAGCTCACTTTGTGATCTATCAATGAAAACCTTAAAATATAATATCCATTAATTCCCATCTCTTACTTCATCTCATCTTTATTAGGAGGTTTTTTAATATTTTTAAAACCCTTGCCTCGGACCCTAGTATGGATGAGGAATACATAGATGGGAAGTTAATATTGTGTTAGTCTAAGAAATAAAATTTAAATAAACACACCAAAATCCTAACACCTCTATCCTAGACACTAGGGAGAGCTTAGGTAAGAATCAATCATATCAAAACATAATAAAAACATAAATGAACACACTCTTTTACCTTCCTTAGATATCCAAATGGCTTATTGAATGGTTTTCTTGGCTTGTGCATCAAGAAGTCTTTGACAATTAATATTACTTGGCTCCTTCTCTCCTTGGTACCTTGCTTTGATTACTCAACTTTATATTTGGGCATGGTAACATTACTTGCATGAGGCTTATGGATAAAATCTTGCATAATAACTATACAATATTCAAGCTTAGAAATGACATGGTATGGCCTTGTATTTATAGCCTCAAGAATTAACTCTCACCCAAGGTGAGTTAAGGTTGAGTTTAAACATGGAAAGGGTTCAAACTAACCCTAGGTGAGTTGATGCTAACTCCATTTGAGTTATAATTTGTCATGTAATTATGATTTTTAATTACTAAGCATGGCTCTCAAATTAGATAATTTGAGATATTTTCAAAGAGATTGACAACTCATAAAGGCAATGATGTAATTTAAAATAGATAATTTAACTAGGCATTTAATCTTGTGTAATTTGTTAATTAATTTTGATTAGCATTTTAGCTCTTCCAATATTTTTTTAATTTCTCCACTTAATGGGTCCATAGGCCAAATTGATAGTTGTTATGTTACAAGGTGATTAAGGAAGAATTTGTGAGAGGTTATTATTACATATAGGCTAATTCCCAAATAGGTATACCTCAATATGATTATGAGCATTGATTAATGATACACAGCCAAATGTGGGATGTTCAATTATTCTTAGGCTTAATTTACAATGGTTGGTAGGAATCAGTCTAAAGTCTAGTTGGAAGTCATTTATGGATAGAATTAGATGTCTAGTTTGCCCTTGTTTGGGAAGGCATTTCAAGTTATAAGAATAGTAACATATTATTAAATAATGAAAAAGGTCATTAATAAATAAGACGATGATTGAAAAATAAGCTCCAAACAACATTTGGGAAGCCTATAATAATGCCTCCTCAAGGGAGTGGCTGACAAATACAATTGATGGATGGTCCCTCAAAAAGAACAAAAAGAAGAAAGAAATTAAACCATGGGTGAGATTAATCTAATTGAGATAATGCTTGCATGCATTGATTTAAAAAGTAATAATTTTTTTAAAGGTGGTTATAATTAGTAACAGAGGTTGAGACATTGATTTGTCCAAAGGTAGTTATAATTAGTGGCACAGGCACATGCCCTAAGAGGGCATATGAGTCAAAATAATTATTTTCCCATAAGTGGTTATAATCATTGAGATGACTTGGATTGAATAATAATTTTTTAATATACCCTAAAAGGGAATATTTGTAAGCACAACTCAAGGATATAACCTATCATATAGATTAATGATGAGTAGGTGCAAACATAGATGTGATGGTCTAATGACTGAATAAGACACAAATAACCAAGTAAACAAGGATTCACAAAGTGATAAAAGAGATGATTAGAAGAATAAAGGTGGATGATCTAATCTGAGATGTGTCATGTATCTAAGCACTACCTACATAGTCTAAGTAGACCTCAGGCCAATATAGTTCATACAAATGTAGGATAAAATGGAATGAGGTATAGAATTGAATAATAAGAATTGATCAATGTGAATGATTTGGTTGTACCTACCACTGCAAAAATATTCATCATTATTAGCATTGATACAACTAGAATGGTCAATGGGTTAATTTGATTAAAAGGAGGGGGAGGGGGTGTTCCAAGGTTATCAAGGAGAAGTTCTTATAGCACCATTACTTGTAATATTTATTAAGCTAATTTTTGCTATAGCACATGATGGTATGCATCATAATATAAAACACCATGATGACCTATCCATAATATGTAGGACTAGTTCTTGATCCAATAAATAATTTAAAAAAATGCACCAATGATAAAAATCATGATGACAATGTTGACATATGAATATGGATAGACTCAATAATAGTGTGCAAATAATCACCCAATCAATGCATATAGATTGAGTCAAAGCACAACAATGAAATCAAATAAACAAATAAATAACTAAGTAAACAAACACACAAAAATCTCAAAAATAAATGCAAAAAAAAGCATCTTATTGTTAACCAAGTCAATATCTACGTGTGAAGGCTTAATGGAATGATAAATAGGTGGTGCCCCCAAGCATGATACATACAGAGGGAAGGTCACACCCCTAATGGTAGTGGAATTTATTAAAACTAACAATGGATTTTCCCTAGTGGGGAGGATTGAGGATGTTTGACTAGGTTTAAAAAGGATAAATGTTTTTGGATTTGGAGGCTATATATCTTTCTAGGAGATAGTAGGCCAATTTCTAATGTTTAAGATTTTGAAATGTTTCTAAACGTTTTTGGTGTTTTCTAAGTATCTCAACTTGATAGAGAATTAAAAGACATAGAATGGTCCAACTCACAAAATGGTGAGATCATGGCTTAGGTTGTTTGAAAAATGGTGAGAGCATTGGAAATGGGGTGATAGGATTGACCTCAATGAGAATAGAGTGTTGCCTAGATAGTCCCATTAGGACCTCAAGTTACTATATTTCTACCTACATAAAAGGTGATGAAATCAAACTAAGTAGCTAGAAGATCATGAATTTAGGCCAATAACTAGGCAAATGATAATAGTAAGGGTGAGGTGATGCGACAATCCTTGTTAAATGTGTTGATACTAATTTATCCATAGGTAGTTATAATTAGGAAATAATAGCATAGGTTAGTAATATTAATTTACCCATAGGCAATTATAATCAATAACATAAGGTGGAATATTAATTTTCCCAAAGGTGGTAATAATCAATGGCACTATTCAATCATAAATGAAATATGTAACTACCAGATCCATTGTCATACTACTTCCATATGCTATCATTTGAACACGTAATTTTGAAACTAATAAAACTGGATCAAAATCCCCTCATGAAAGGTGCCATAAGAACTAATGGAACCAAGGTCAAAAGGGTTAGCTAGGGTGTTTAAAAATTGGTCAATAGTGAGAGTATAAAGAGATGGCATAAAGAAGATGATAGGAGGAAAATTGGATACAATTGTAATAGGGTTGCCCCCAAGTGATACGGTAAGTTAAATGGTAGGCTATGAAACAATATCAAGGTGAATGGAAAGGTAAATATATGGTTATATTATTATTGTTGATGTGGAGATGCACATCCTTATCAGCATCTGATACAACAAGAATAGTTATATGTTGTAAATTGCTAGTCCACACCTCTTCTAAATAGCTACTATGTCAATAACCTACTATAGATTTGAACTCCAATAATGTTGTGATTTTTGTTGGTCATTGATTTTATTTCCTCCAAACATTGAGACAAGACATATTTATAGCCTCTGCAAAGGAAAATACATCCAAGGATGGTAAATATGGATAAACAATGGCTGATATATCTAATATGGCAATGTAAAGGTGGTTCATAATGGAATGTATAAAGGTTAGGTAAAAAATGAAGATTGGGATTTCTAGGCACACATAATGTTGTTGATTTTAGATTTGACATAACTTTGGTTATGGTGGGGCCAAAAACTTTTGAATATGATCTTGATAGGACCACCATTTTTTTTTTGATTGAGCTTATGAGTAGATACCATTTGATTATGTTGTAGATTATAAGTTGTATTGATGTTATCTTTAATAATGTTTTCATCAAATAGTGAGGAACTATTGTGCTCAACTATTGGTTCCTTGATGAAGTGTTCACTAATAGAGTTATCTTAATTTTCCCATAGCACCTCCAAAAATGTTTCACTAATTTATGTTGAATTTTGGCTTGTATTGTCTTTTAGCACCTCAAACAAGGTTTCACTAGAAGATGTTGAGTTTGGACTTTGATTTTCATCTAGCATCTCCAAAAATGTTTCACTAGGATATTTTTCTTTTACATGAATATGGTATTGATACCCCTAATATTTTACAACTAATATGTCTTCATAGATGCAGTTCAATAAGGTGTGATTCTCTCAATCACAATTGACACTTATGGAGATGGAATTTAAGTATAATGGCTAGGTTGGTTGGTGTTAATGGCATGTGAAATGGTAATAGAATAGAAAGAGGCAGCACAATCCTCATAAAAAATACTAGAACTTCTGTTGAAGTTAAATTAATCATCCTCAAAAACTAGGAAAGGATCACAAATATATTCAAATTGATCTACAAGGCATGTGTAACCAATATGGTAATAACCATGAATGTATTTTGATTATGAAGCTGAGTCTGATTTAAGGGAGTCTCATTTTGATGTATAGATTGACATTTATTTTTATTTTGATGCTAAATCTAATATTAGATCAAGAATAGAACCTAACTACAATATTATTTCTTCATCTGGTGTGGATGTTGCTACAATGATGTCTTGTTGAATGTTTGGTAGTGTACAATAAATGGTTTGTGATGGCATAATGAGCTCTATAGAGACTATTTTATCAAAGTGTGTTAGTGGTAAATGGTAAATTTAAAATTGCCTATATGTGTAAAAACACCCTATAGTAAGTCTAGATATATTCTATTTCTAGGTTATTGGGAGTTATTACGGGAATATCCATGTTGGTTAGGATTCCACCAAAGGTGATATAGAGATCTATTTTTAGCATGGTAAATATGTAAGTTACAACTAAAATAAATAGTACCTATAAGTATTTATAATGAATGTAATAGAAGGGTTGATGATTATGTTAATTATGATATGTATGTGAGTAATAGAGTATTGAATACTATTCTCAAAAATATTTTATATAGTATATTTACAAAACTAGACATTGATCTATTAGTTTTTCTTTGTTATAATCTCTGATATTAGATATTTTAATATGAATTTTAAGTATTTGTGTTCTTTATTGGTATAATCATAAAGTTTCCTATGTTTTATTGATTATTTCCTTTATTTATTTGGATGTATCCATTTATTTGTCTATAATTAGTTTTCATTATGTTGACCCTTTAGATTAGTATATTTCTCTATGATAAACCTTTTTTATGGATTCCAAGTCTTGATTAAACCTTTCTATTAGATTTGTAAGTCCTTTTGTACACCCTATCCCCATAATTAGCATGTTCTAGTGAAACCCAAGAACCTTTGCTAAAAATGGTGTAATGAGCATGGATAGGTTGTGATGGTTACTGACCTAAAGAGAGCTGGAGATATGGTTAGACCATAAAATTTTTGAATTCATAGAGAAATAAGGTTGAATAATTGGGTGTACCTCAATGGAGATTATACAAGAACACCTTTATGATGAAATTTATGATATCTTATGGTATGAATTATTGAGCTTGCTAGTTGATTAGTTGGCTCAAATTGAATATCACTATTTATGACCATGAACCAATGACATCATTGTGTGGACTAAGGAAAAGATAGATAGTTTCATAATCTAGAGATAAATTAGACTCATGAAGTTAATCATTAGATACCTACCACTATTTATGGATATATCACTAAGTTTACAATGTAAGGATATTTTTTCTTTCACATAGTGAAGGATAAATTTCTAAGAGGAATTAGAGGAAAATTTGTGTAGAAACTTTTGATACTAGTCAAAATATTAGCTATTGATAAGGCATTGGTTCCCACTTCTGATAATATGGAGTAGTCACTTCAAGTGTATGTGGATGTGTATGAGATAAGGGAGAATAAATCAAATATAATAGATAGACCTTGAGCTTGAGTCTAGCATGGAGAGTTCAAACAAGAAGGATCATAAAAAGACTCTAGAGTTAGAAAGAGATTTACACCAATAGAGGAGATGGAATATATAGAATAGGTTCAAAAAAGTATGAATATAAGGAGTAGTAGTAACATTAATGATTTGAATGAGAGAAGATGGAAAGGAGAAGGGTACGGAGAAGAGAAATAGAGTGAGGATATTGGGCCAAGTAGAGATAGAGGAAAAGTAAATGATGAGGGTCTAACATGGATAAAAGAAGAAGGTAGTAGTATATAAGTACAATAGATGAGTAAAAGTTTGATGTTTCTAGAAGGGGTATTCTAGAAATAACATCAAGGATTACCTTACAATCACATAGTATAAGTTCACATTTTGATAAATACATCTTTGGAAGTAAGAATTATCTCCCAAGGAAGCACACATCCCCTGAGTCCATATTATTTCAAAATCATATTAATTCCCCTATGATGTTAGATGATGACATCTCCCAAGGAAGCACACATCCCCTGAGTCCATATTATTTCAAAATCATATTAATTCCCCTATGATGTTAGATGATGACACTTGTCAAGGACCAATTAGAGAATAAGTTTATATAAAAACTCTAGAAGTATAAAAGTTTTCATATCATGAAGTTATGTAGAATTTCTTAAACCAATAGACAAAGAGTATCACAGTGTTGATTGCTACATAGATAGATCCTCTAATCCTTACACAAGCTAAGTATTTCATTACATAACTTTAAATTTTAGAAGAGGAAGGAAATGATGGATATATATCTACAACCTCTAAATACATATAATTAAAGGAGATAGCATAACATATACTAGATCAGGAGTTATCCCCAAGTGCATAAAAGTCTTCAAAACCACAACTATCATTGATGTTAATTATAACACAGTCAATTATGATACCTATATGAAACCCTATTATGGTAGCATAGTTGGGTGATTTTATACATCTAGCTCCTTATGATGGGTTTATGGACCCTAAATAGTACTTACCTATGACATGAAATAGTAGGCAAAAGTAATCATCTATGACAATATTAAGTAGTTTGAATTGATTAGTGTTTTGGTTGGATGTGAATTAGAGTTCATCTTTCATTAAAATATATCTAAAGCATCCCTTGACGATGTTAAAAATTGGCTCATTATAGAGTTCAAGTTCAAGAAGAGTTCAAGCAAAATGATCCAGGATTTGAAGGAGATTTGATAAGGACATTAGGAGATTGTTTGTGATTATGATCACATATTTTCCATCATCATGAATAAGGTAGAATTCATTTTTGAAGATAAGGATAAATTTTCTTGGTTTATATAAGGTTTACTACCAAGGATCATATTTTCCATGGATCAAACTTAGTTTGGAGATAAAGTTGATGCCAGAGCTATTATGATTTGGGTAGAGTAGATTAAAGAGTATGGTGATGTAGTTGCACCATCATCTAAGGTAAAAATTACCTTGAAAACCATTTTGAGTAAATTTAATCATTTTCAAGGAAGGTTTGAGAGATCCAAGTCAGATATATGGTGCATAGTGTGCAGACAATAAGGGCATCATAGAAATGAATGCCATTAGGTTAAAATAGAGTTTTGTGAGATATGTAGAGTGTTAGGGCATGTAACCTCATAGTGTCACCTTTTATAGTAATACATAAAGACACTATATAATATGTATTATAAATTCTACAAGTCACCTACACATGATGATAAGGATTTTTGTGCACTCTAGGAATTAAAGGAGGATATAAATAAAAACATATTTGTTGTTACTACACAAAAAGCTACAACTACACCATAGGCTACTCCTACCTCAGGGAGAATCATATTAAGTCAAAATCCCTTAGTGATACCTTGGGTTCTTGAAGCATAGTATCAACCTCCAACACTAGTAGGTTCCCTAGCTTCTACATAGAATTGGAATATTACCTCACATAACTTTCCAAAATCAACTATGACCTACCCATATCAAGCTCTATGGAATCTTGCAATTCTTCAAGTATAAAAATTTGATGGGATATAAATGCACCAAATTTTCAAGTGGTTGGATTCAATGAATATCCAAAGCATCAACAATGGACTGCACCCTAAAATATTGGAAATTTTTGGCAACCATAACACTAATGTGGATGGGTATTTCAAGGGAATAGAGTAGGATACAAGGGTGGATATTGAGGTGGTGCATAAGGAGGCTGAGGTAAAAATGAGCCTAGACCACCAATTCATTGTTATCTCTATGGAAAACTAAACCATGTGAACCAAAAATTGTCATGTAAATCCTCAGAGACAACCTAACTACACATACTATAGAGTGACAGAGAAGCATAATATCATAGATTGTCTAGTCTTAGAAAGACAATGGAGGGAGAGACCTATTAGAAATGTTAATATGATTCATGCATAGATAAGGGAAGATGCTACATAATAGGAATTAACTAGAAAACATCATGTAGAATAGGGAATACCTCCACTAGAACTACCTAAAGACTTGGGTATTAAAGTCCTAAAACTCAATCTATAAGGTGATTTTGAACTAATTGATATGAAGATAGATCAGACTCATTACCTTGCTCTAATAGGGAAGAAGTGGGCCTATGATGGGTGTATGACTATTATGATAGTCATGAATCAATTAGAGTCTCATCAAGATAACAAGATCATTGTCATTCCTCTAAATAAGACTGAGTCCAAACCTTATATCATTCCCAAAGAGCTAGACTTACCTTATGTCAGTGCCAATGCCAACTAGATGAAGGTCATAGTTGAAGGTAAAAAGAAGGCTCTACAATCAATTGAGTATAGTTTTCTCTACAAAAATACTATTTTGTAGACTTAAACTTTGAGTATAGAATGGCTCTTAAAAAAGATGAGGTTGAATACCTCAGATATCCCTCAAAAAATTTAAGAGGATGTGTGATCAATGATGGTAAGATCTCCAACATAATTTGATATAAACTTTCTATATTAAATGGGTTATACTCAATATGACTACATAGAACTAGGGCTAGAGGGTGTTATTCCATGATATAGAGCTTATTCAATTAGTGGAGACTCAAACACCCATGTACTCAACTAGGCAAAAGGAGATCCTGAGTTGTGACCATTATGGATGGTCTTTGTGATTGAATGACTAATGCCCTAGTATTTTTCCATAGAGGATGTTAGTGATTTCATCATGTGATTTTAATAGCATGTATCAGATGATACACAGAGGGTTAGTGCTCTTGACTATGTGATGAAGGGGATTAATATGAATTAGTGGGATTTCCATAGGGAGGCTTAGTTAGCATGTAATGAAGCATGGAGGTTGATTGTATCTCAATTTTAGTTACCCAAGACTATCAAAAGAGATTGACCTATCTATCAGGATGGTGAATTCCTAGAACTACATGTGTATAAGTGTATTGAGGTATGGATGTCATAGGGTATAGCTCCCAACTTTTGGAAACATTATTTCATCTATACCCTAGGTGTTTTCCCTATATCATGGTACATCCATTAAGAGAGAAGAATAAAAATAAATCACTAGGCATAGATCCAAGCCAATTTCATTCAAATGTTAATTTTTGAAAGTGATAATCCTTAGGTACAAGTCACTCTACAAAAATTGAAAACCTTTCTATGATATGAAATAGTTAAAGATTTACTAGCACAAGGGGAACCTGATTCACACAAAGTCATAGAGAAAAACCCAAAACACATCTTGAATTTTATATAAATTAGCCAAGGCTAGGCCCAACCATGGATTCATCCCTACCATAGGATATAAGAGGAGGATGAGAAATCTTCTAAGATGGATAACAAGGATTACATAGATATAGGGTATCTCTTTGAACCAGAGAAGGTTAGAGCCCCTACTAGAACCATTTATAGAGGAAATAGAGGAAGAAAAGCTACAACATATATAGTTTCTATAACAAGAAGGATAATTGATACTTTTCAAATTCATTCCTAAATAAGAATGCATAATTTATTAAGAGCCATTAAAAGAGCACATAGAAAATATTGGTACAAAAGAAGGACCCAAAATGGTACATATCATAGACTATTAGCACAAGAAGATATCTCTAAGGTTTTACAATTAGTCTAAAATTATCAAGATGTCTTTCCTAAAACCTTTTCATAAGTCAATGGTATTGATCCTTGTTTGAGGGAGATGCACATAGAGTTAAAATATTTTGCAGAACTAATCAAGAAGACACCATATAAGATGAACCCAAATATGAAGCTAAAAGTGAAATTTGAACTTGATCACATTTTAGAAGTAGGCATTATCTTCCCAATCAAAAAATTTGGTTGGGTTAGACCCATGGTAGTTTAACCAAATAAGATTGGGGAGATATGCATCTATGGAGAATATTGCATCCTCAACAATGCTTGTGTTAATGATCCATTTCCCATTCTCATCATAGATGAAGTTTTAGAGGCTATTATTAGACATAAAGTGTTCTCCTTCACAGATGGATTCAATGATTATCATCAAATACCAATTGTAAAAGAGGACAAGACAAAAAATAAATTCATCATTGATGGGGTTAATTCACTTATAAGGTCATGCCATTTGGATTCAAAAACACACTTGTAGTGTTCTCTAGAGCTATGTTGACTACATTCAAGGATTTCATCCATGACTTCCTAAAAGTATACTTGGATTATTGGGTCATGTTATCTTTATTTAGAGAACATTTATCAAAACTTAGATTAATGTTAGAAAGATGTAGAGAACTATTAATATCACTAAATTTAAATAAATGCCTATTTTTCACACTTTTTGGTGTTTTATTAGGTCATATAGTATGTAGTCTAGGAAAAGATTAAAGTCATTGTAAATATGCCACCCCTAAGACCTCGACATAAGTGTGATCATTTCTAAGACACATGGGTTATTAATATAAATTCATTAAGGGATATGCCACTATATTAGCTCTTTTATAAAAGCTACTGTGAAAAGATGTTCAATTTGTCTGGATAGAGGACTGTCAGTCCACATTTGTTACTTTAAATTAGTGACTAGTGACTACTCTGATCCTCATTTTTTTGGATTAGAGTAAACCTTATCATGTACATGTGAATGATTTAGGGCTTATTATTGGAGCAGTACTTGCATAACTAAGAGATGGAGGATTAGATCATCTGATCCAATTTATAAGTAAAAATTTGTTGGATGCAAAAAATAATTATACAACTGAGAGAGAAGCCTTGGTGATAGTGTTTTCACTATATAAGTTTAGGCACTACTTGTTGGATATACCATTTTAGTTGTTCACTAATTAGTAAGCTTTATGATACTTACTGAATAAGCCACTATTGGGAGGATGCATATCTCACTTCCTAATGCTTTTCTAGGAATTATAATTCTATGTTAATGTTAAACTAGGATGGGAGAATGTTGGTCCAAACCATTTCAATAGACTAACTAATGGTGAGGAACTTGAAGAAATCCAAAATGAGTCACTAGATTCCTATTTATTCAGATTGACTATGATTCAAGAAAAACTATAGGAGATCACACAGTTTATTGAACAAGGGACATTCGTAGATCACTATATAGAAAGAGATAAGAAAAAACTAATAACTAGAGCTCTTCCATATAGTCTTATTAATGTATTTTTGTATTACTTAGGTAAATACAAAGTCATGCACATAATGGCACTAGAGCATGAACATCATATATTATGTAAAAAGTACATCAAGGAGCAATAGGAGGATTTTTTTGGGATATATAACGATGACAAAGATTTTACAAAGTGTTATTTGGTGGCCTTATCTATTTTACGATACCTAGAGAGTTTCACAATAGTGCAATGTTTTTCAAAAGATGGGGAAGCCACACCAGTGGTATGATATACCTTTGTAGCCTATGTTATCACAACAACCCTTTGAATAGTGGGATATTGACTTTGTCAAGCTAATAAATCCCCCAAGAAAATGTAGCAAGGCAAGGTACATAATCACTATGATGGATTAATTTACCAAATGGGTAGAAGCTATTACAACTCCATGTTATAGTGTGAAGGACACAACTAAGTTCCTCTATGAGAATATCATTACCAAGTTTAGCTATCCTATTAAATTGGTAAGTGATTGAGGGACCCACTTTTTTAATAAAACCATAAAGACCCTTATAGATGAGTTTTTGATATCACGTCATAGAAACATTGCATATCATCCACAAGCAAATGGCCAAGAAGAAGCTATAAATAAGGTGATTGGTAAGATGCTCACTAAAATATGTAATGTGTAGTAAGATGATAGGGAGGATAGACTTCCAATTATCCTATGGGATTATTACATGAATTATAAATGTATGATAGGGATTACACCATTCTAGTTAGTCTAGGCCTTGAAGTTATGATGCCCATGGAATATGTACTTCCCGATTTATGGGTTACTAATGTGTTGTATATGGATGATCTAGAGTCAATAACTCATAGATTTTTGGGCTTGAATCGCATAGATGAATCAAGATGCATAGTAGTATGGGCCCAAGAGATAAACAAGTGTATCTAGAAGGCATGGCATGATAAAAAAACTATGAACAAAGGAATTTTAGGAAATGAACATGTTCTTCTATATGATATCAGGTTCATAGATTTTTTTAGAAAGCTTCATGTCTGGTAGAAGGGTCCTTACATCATTCACAAACTTTTGCAACCTAGAATAGTGGTCCTATGAGATTTGCAAGGGAATATCTTACCCAGGTAGGTAAATGGATATAGGTTGAATTACTACCACCATTAATTCAAAATAATATAGAATAAAGGTGATATATCACACCAAATAGATTGTAAAGAGGTTTACATAGTGTTTTTTTAGAATTATTTGCATTTTGTGTCATTATTTTGACCAGTTTTGGTAACTGTAAGTGTGTGTATAGTATGTAACTAGAAGGATCCATGAAATGGTCAAAGCTTCCATTCCTATTGATAACTTAGTGAAGCTGTCCAATTGTGTATATTATATAAATATCAACTAAGTCTAATAAATATATGTGCATCCAAATATAGAGTAGATAGTACATCTTAATAGTTAAGTTATTACATGTAATGATTAAGTATGGGGAGGGAGATTAACAAATATATTTGGAAAAGTGATAGGTCTATGTCAAAAATTGAATCAATCTACCTATTTTCCACAATATGATGATGGGATCTTATGATTCAGTCTACCTGTTATTACACCTATACATATTATATTCACCTACACATATGAAAACCAACTAAGTATTATCTCTTCTTTATGTTTAAATTATCATAATATCAATTGACATTGTACTTTCTATATTTGGTGATTTTTTAGATTCGTTATATTGTGTTATCTAAATTAATTTAATTGGTATGAGTTAGAATAGTTTTATTCATCCATTTTATTAGGCTATTCAAACCCCTTTAAACCTTATCTATCTCAAAAAAAATATAAAAAATGAGTTAAACAATACCTGAGTGAGTAAAACACAATTTGTCTTTGGTAGGTGTTGATAATTTTGACCCTACAAGTCAAATTGTCACCCCTACTATTTGAATATTTTTATGTCATTATAGTGGAAGGATCCAAACAAGTTTTCTAGGGTGTTTAGAGAAATTTCAAGGTAGAAGAAATTGAATGTTTCAAGTGCTTTATTTGCTTAGTGTAAATCAAGTTTTGGGAAGTGCTTTACTGGCTTAGTGTAAATCGGGTTTCTCAACTTACTTTACTTATAAAATTTAAACAAGTAGAATCAAGTTAGGTCCAAAACACTGATTTACTCCTAGTGCAAATTAGGTTCTCCAAGTCACTTTACTTATGAATTTTCATCAACAAAAGTCCTATGGGTTCCTAATACTAATTTACTCTTTGTAGTGCATTTCAAGTTTTTGGCATCTCATTGCTTACTTTAGGTTTTCAACACCCAAAGTCTTCCACTGTGGAGAACCCAAAGTCTTTACCTTTTGACAGTCTAGATAACACTACCCAAGACCTTTTCAAGTTTCTCTTGCCTCATTACTAGTTTAGGTTTTATACTTTAGGGTTTTATTATTCAGTTGTTTGCATCCAAAAATCCAAAGTCTTACTTGGTTAAAAGCTTGAAGGAATTTTTCAAGTAATGGAAGGACCTTTTCTCATAATCCTGAAGGATCTCTTCCAAACTTTCTGAAGGGACAAATATAGAAATCCTAAAGGGTAGGTGCCCTTTAGAAAAGTTTAAAGGACAAGTCTAAAGGGTTAATTTGAAGGTTTAAAGAATAATTCCATTTTTCTCAAAAGGCAAAAAGGCCAAGTCAAAAAATTTGAGGGGATTTAAAGGAATGTTCTATTACAATTTTTATGAAGGGTATGTGCCCTTTGGGAAAGTACACTTTCAAAAAATCTAAAGGGCATATTCCCTTCAAAATGGTCATTAACAAAAATATTGAAGGGCACCTACCCTTTAATAAGGCTCACTTCAAGATTAGAAGGGATGTTTTAAAGAAACTCGAAGGGCATGTGCCCTTTGGGAAGGTTCATCTCATGAGTTTAAGGACTTTTTACAAAAGCCCAAAGGGCATGTTCCCCTCAAGAAGGTATATTTAGAACATTACCAAAGGGTATTTACCCTTCAATAAAGTTACTATATAATGGTATTGAAGAACAACCCAGAAGGAAGAGGAAATGAACAAGCATATGGTTCAAATAAAAAGTCTAAAGGAATTCCTTTAGACAATTTGTCTAAAGAAATTCCTTCAAAAAAGGTAAGACAAGGGGGAGTCTTAGATAATTATTATGGATTTTTTGTCTATAGGAAAGTGGAAAATATAAAATTTTGAGCAAAAGATAGTACGGTCTGAAGAGTGAACAAATCAAGGGAATAATCCCAAGAAAAGTCTAGGGGAGATGCAATTCTTGTAGGGAAAAGTCTTGATAAAAATAAATAGAAACAAATCTTAGACAATTCCCATGAATAATTTGTCCATGTGAAATTTCCTAAGCAAAAATTCCCATCAAAAACTTGACTTCATATTGAAATACATAAGAAAAATCCATAAGAAGATCACCAAGGGAATAGACACAGAAAGTCATAGACCTTTTGTCTGAGTAAATCAAGGAGCAAATAAAGCTAGAGAAGCCATGAATAGATTAAGCCAAGAAACATGCATGAACATGATCAAAGAAACTAAGAATATAAAATTGGGAAATAGATTCAATTTAAATACGTCTCTCATTTATCAAGATCCTTATCCATGCAAGCATGTGCTATTTTTAGTGGACCGGTCAAAGCTTCTATTGACTATTTGATTGAAAGCATGCTTCTCCTTGGTGTTCATGTAATCCAAATATTTCAAATGATCTAATAGTTCAAAAAAAATCTAAATCTAGCATTAGCATGAATTTCATGCATGTGAAAGATTAGTCCAAGCTTGAGCCCATCATTTATTTTCATTGTAAGAGGTTTTCAATGTAAGACAAAGGACAAGAAAAGACAAATTGAGAAGGCTTTGTTATCTTGACATAACAAGAGTTGGACTTTTTTAATGTAAAATTTGATCTTCCTCTTCTATTTTCAATGCCACCTCTTGGCTGAAGTATTCTTTTCTATATAATTTGGCTTTTTAGCTTTGAAATATATCACTCTTTTGGCAAGACAACTTCTGCCAAAGATTACACTGTAACCTTTTTTAGAATTAATAAGAAGAGGACTATTTTCAATTTCTAGCAAGTAATTTAGTGTATCTTTGTCATTGATTTACACATGTGATAGAATATTTCTTTCTTATCAAATCTTGATCCTTACCTAGTTACTAGCTGGTCATCTTATGTAGGTCATGTTTTATGTTTAAATGTATTTTGGTTGAGTTTACAACAGATGTTAGTGGCTATTAGTGCCTTTAATCAATCCTATTTTACCATTTCCTTCAAGCTTAGATCATTATATAGAACCTTTTCACAAAATACTTATGTATATTGATCAATTAGAGTTGAAGTTTAGCCTTTTCCTTATCTGAACCAATTTTTTAGGAGCCCTAATTGAGTGGATCAACCAATCATTCAGGTGTATCACCATCATTAAGTATTATTTTCTTTCTCCCTTTTCCCAATAAATTTGTGGCATAGAGTATTAATATCCTAATTGATACATCAAAGGGAGCTAGCCCTTAGAATCTAGAGACTCAATCCACTAATTAGGCCACCCATAACTTAGGATTATTTCCATGTTTCAAAAAATTGTGAAGGCCTAAAACTACCTTCACAAGGGTGCAAGTCTAATTGATTATAGTTTTTGGCACACCTGATGGGACCATAGAAAATCTTGGCATATTTGAAGAAATTTTGTAGCAAAAGAAGATATCATCTAGTTGTAGAGATCATAACATCATTTAGGTAGCTCTTTCATGCCAAAGGTTACCATAAGGTTAGTAATTAAAGGTAATTCTTTTGAATTTTTATCATATAAGAGAAAAAGGTTTAAGAGGGCAAAATTATATCCTCAAAAGCAATATTTGCCTCTTAGTCAGCCTATTGTTCTAAGCACTCCAATCTCCACTACCCAAATGGCCATCAAAAATCAAGTGTTTTCTCCATTCAATAGAGGTATCCCACTAAATTTAGCCTAGTTTTATGATATTCTAGTGTCTTCCCTCAAGAGCATCCCATTCTTCTCAAGAGAAAATCAAACAATCCCTATTGACCATATCCAAGATGTTGTTAATCTTTGTTCAGTCCATAATGTTGTTGAAAATAATGTTTCTATTAGATTATTGGTTGTTTCCTTCAAAATAAAATCATTTAAATGGTATATAAATATTCCACTTAATTCCATTGTTGCCTGGGATGAATTGGGTGCAGCATTGGTCAAGCAATTTGAAGATAGATCTGATCATCTCTCTTTAGTAGAGTAATTGACCACCATAACAAGAGCTCCTCATGAGTTCATATCTAATTTTAACCTAAAATTACAAAAAACATGGACTAAGATACCTATGTTGATTAGGCCATCCTCTCAATATGCATTTTTGTACTATTTGAAAGCTCTTAATTTTGACATTAGTGTGATGATACAGTCAATGGGTGGTACTACGTTGTTGGATGCTTATGAGATTGTAATAAGGGTAGAAAATAGTTTGATACAAGTTGGTAAGATTTCTTCAAGACCTCTAATTCCTATATTTCTATAAATAATTTATATACCAGCCCCTCAAGTTCCTCAAATTCCATCCTTAGCTCTTATTCTAGTACTTCAAGCTCAAATTGCAGCCCCTACTAGTCAAGTTAGTGAAATAGGAGAGTTAAAAAAAATTCTACAGTCTTTTAGGAATGAAATAGTGTAACTCAAAAGGTATAAATTTTAGTGTAATAGGCCTTATCAATATCAAAATGAAAACACTTATCAGTCCTTTAAAGATCAAAGGCCTCCTTATCAAGGTTTCAAAGAGAATAGACCACCATATCAAGCACAGGGAGCCATAACTCTAGCTAAGCCACATGCTACCCTTGATCATAATATTCCTTCCTCTTTAAAGGCTATTTTTCCTACCCCACCTCAAAATAACATGGTAAAAAATTTAGGTTGGCAGCCCTCAAATCTCAATGATGCTCAACATCAAGCCTTGGTCTCACAAAACATCACCATGCCACATATGACATTGAAGAGTTTTATTTTCAAGGAGTTAAATACCAAATACAAGTTTGGAATCATAAATATAGGCTCAAAAAGGGTATCCTGATCATTAAAGAGGCATTGAAGACATAATTGTAACTAGAACTAAAAGGAGAGCCATTGAAGAGGCTTAAGAGGTGATAAATGATTCATCTACTCCTCATGTTATTTATAAAAATGCAAAAGAACATCCTTATATCCCTACAACTCAAAAAAATTAAAATATAGAGGTTAGTAAAGTCTATCAACCACCTCTAGTTCATGAATAGCTAGTGCCTCAGAAGGTACAGCCAAAGCTTAATGGATCTTATGTTAGTATATTAGATCAAATAAAGAATTATAACATCATAATTATCATGTGGGATTCTCTTTCAATTCTAGGACAAAAGGATAAGCTTATCCAAGAGCTTTCAACTCTTGAATTATCTCCAAAACTAGTTGAGAAAGAAGGGGTTGTCTTGGCTAATTCAGATCAGCCAACTAAACAACAGGGACAGAAAGAAAATAAGATGGAAAAGGTTAATAAAACTAAAGTAAAATAAAATAAAACTCCTCCTTTATACCTTTATTTGATATTAGGTGATATTTTGGTTCATAATTGTATGGTGGATAGTGGAGCTAGTAGTACAGTCATGCCTAAATAGATTGTAGATAAGCTTGGGCTTATTTGTGAACCAAATACTAAAAGAGTATTAAAATTGGATAGGTCACCAATGAAGATGATAGTCATCATCAAAGATCTAAAATTTACTTTACATATATGTCCTAATGTTACTATTCAGTAGGATGTTGTTGTGGTAGATTTGCCTCCTTACTTTGCTATGTGCCTTTCAAGGGATTTCACCTCAAAGATTGGGGGATATTTATTAGTTGATTGGACCTATTTTTTGTTTATAACCAAGTATGGTACCAAGGTAATAATTCATTCTGATCCTATTGCACATTTTCATATGGAGCCATATACACCAAGTGTTGTGAATACTAATTATATCATCTCAAATGATGTGCTAGAAATTAATGATGTAGAAAAGGAATCACCTTTAGATGGAATTCTAAATTTGTTTCTTGATGAGTGGGATTATACCTTGCATGAGAATTATCCTTATAATCTGATTGAAGAAGAAGGTCTTGGTGTGTATTTCCTTCATGAGAATGATGCACCAATTGTAGCCATGGTCAAAGAAGATGAGTCTAATGAAGGTTTGTAGAAATTATACTTTGATGGATCAATAAATAAGCATGGAACCAAAGCTAGAATGATCTTGGTTTCTCCAACATAACTAAGGTATTTCTCTTCTTTTAATTTTTAGTTTTGTTGTTCAAATAATATTGCTGAGTATGAGGCACTAGTTCACGGTTTGTAGTGGACTAGGAAGATGAAAGTCAATTCTTTGTAAGTGTTTAGTGATAGTGAGCATGTAGTCCACCAAGTAAGAGGTTTGAATGTATGCAAAAAATTGTTTCTTAAATATTACAAGCATAGAATTTTGGATTTACTTGAATATTTTCAAGCTTTTAACATTTAGGTAATATTAAGAGATAAGAATAAACATGATGATATGTTGGTTGTTATTGGGGCATAATTTAGTATTTTAGCTGATGTAAAACATGAAAGAGTTCAATCACATATAAAGGTGGTTGTAAGGCCTTCTATTATAGATAAGTATGATAATTGGTAGGTATTCAAATATGACAATCAAATTGTGAGAATTTTATAGGAAGAGGCTGAGTTTTCATCAAAAAACCAATAAAAACAATTGTAGTAGTATGGTGATTAGATTTTGTAACTAAAAATGAATAAGCAACCCAAAGGAATGGACACACTCGAGAACATTTTTAGTGGGGATGATGAGCTAAGAAAATATAATTCATCCTTGTCAACAAAGGAAGAGCACTATGCCATTGTAGAGATTATAGGTGGTAAGATTTTGAAGTTGGGTAAGGTATGCACTCCTTCACAAAAGAAAGCTTTTATTGAGTTATGAAAAAGTTTTGTTGATATATTTGTATGGTAGTATAGTGATCTCAAAGGTTTTGATCCAAGTTTGGCCTAACACACCATTGAGTTAGAGGAGAAAACTAAACCAGTGAGATAAAGATAAATGCCCACCAATCCAAATCTTGAGCCTTTAATGAAAGCTGAGCTTCACAAGCTCATAGATTTAGCTATTATATTTCCAATCAAGCACTCAACTTGGGTGGCCAATCTCATTCCAGTATGAAATAAGAATGGTGAGATTCATTTATGTGTTGACTTCCTTGATTTGAATAGGTTTTCACTTAAAGATCACTATCCATTGCCATCAATGGAACAAATTTTACAATTTGTTGTACATTCATAAAGGTTTTCTTTGTTGGATGGATATAGTGGCTACAATCATATTTTAGTTAAGGAAGAATACCAATTTAATACAGCCTTCACAACCAAGTTGGGGACACTTGCATATAGAATGATGCCATTCAGTTTTTCTAATGCTAGAGCAACCTTTTAGAGAGCCATGGATATGGAATTCCGAGGCCTTCTTAATAAGTTTGTACTCATTTATTTAAATGATATAATAGTGTTTTCAAATAATTCAAAAGGTCACATGGTTTATCTTAAGCAAGTGTTTGAGAGGCATAGGCAATTTGGGGTATCTCTAAATCCCAAAAAGTGTGTTTTCAAGGTTCATGAAGGTAAGATTCTTGGACATGTTATTTCAAGGTATAGTTTAAGCACAGATCCTGAAAGGGTAAAATTTATTCTTTCACTTTATTTACCTAAGCATAGAAAGGCTTTACAAATTTTTTTTGGGAAAATCAATTTTATAAAGAGATATATTTTAGATTTTTCCATTTTAGCTAAGCCACTTACATCCATGCTCAAGAAAAATTAGAATTTAAGCTGGTCCAAAGGAGTAAAGAGTTTTAAATATATTAAGAAGGCCATAACAAGTGCTCTTATGCTTATAAATCTATATTTCATGAAATAGTTCATTTTTTACACTTATGCTAACATGGACACCATTTTAGGCATTCTTATGTAGTAGATTCATGAGTCCTTGGAGTAGCTAATAGCTTTCTATATCCAAGTCTTTGAAGAGTATGAAACAAGGTATTATTTTATTGAAAAGCATGTCATTTTAGTTATAATATCTCTTAAAAAATTTAGACACTTGGTGTCTAATAATAAGATACATCTAATGGTTGTCCATCTAAGCATCAAAGAGTTTCTTTTGAACAAGGATATAAATAAGAAGAGAGATGGTTAGATAACCAAGGTAATGGAATATGATGTGTAAATTAAGGTCATAAAGCTGGTTAGAGTCAAATGATTATGTGAGCATATAGCATAAGACTTGTAAGAGGATAATGAGCTTGTTTCAGTGTCAAATGATGAAGAGGTTCTAGATGTTCATACCTCATCTTCCAGCTAGTTTCATGACTTGGTAAGCTATCTCCAACATGGTATTTACCCTTCTCATCTAAGTGATTCAAAGAGAAGATATTTCAGATTGCAATCAATTCTATTTTTGCTTGTTGATGGTGTTTTGTTCAATAAAAATATCAATGGAATGTTACTAAGATGTGTAGAGCCAAACCAAACTCAAAAATTTCTTAAATAATTCCATGATGAACATGGTGGAGGACACTTTTCTTCAAGAACTACAACACTTAAGATCATGAAAGGTGGGTACTATTGGCCTAGTATATTTGGTAATTACCATGTATCAGTTAGAAAGTGCAAATAATGTGCTATGTTTGTAGGAAAAATGAAGCTTGCAGCCTTACCTCTTTAGCTAATTATAGTAGATCAGCCCTTTGTTCAATGGGGATTGGAATTTATTGGTATCATTAATCCTCTTTCAAGTTTAGGGCATAAATGGATTCTAACAACTATAGATTACTTCACACATTAGACAGAAGCAGTAGCAGTAGCATTGAAAGAAGCAAATAAAATTAATGTTCTTGATTTCTATGAAGGTTTACTTACTAGGTTTAGAGTTCCTTTCACTATAATTTCTGAAAATGAAATGGATTTTGTGGGATCTAGGATCAGCCAATGGGCTATCTAACATGGAGTTTATCTCAACACTTCATCAAACTATTCCTAAATCTATGAACAAGAACCTTTTCAAGATCATAAGGAGGACTATTGAATATAATCAGAGGTCATGGCATCTCAAACTAAAGTTAGCCATATGGGCTGATAGGGTCACCTACAAGAGGTCAATAACCAACTCCCCTTACAAACTGGTATATGGTAAGGAAGCAAGGTTACCCATTTCTCTTAAATTTTCAGCTTTAAAACTAATGCATTAGCTTTAATTATTGGAGAATGAGCCTATGGAAATTAGGTATGCTAAGCTTATGGAGCTGGAAGAGACAAGAAATTAGTCCATGATAGCCATGGAAATTCATCAAGCATAGGTAAAGAGAACCTTTGACAAGGGAGCTTCCTCATGAAGTTTCAAAGAAGGATATTTGGTCCTTAAGTGGTATGAGGATCAAGCTAAACCAAGAAGTCACACAAATTTGTATTCCCTTTAGAGTGGCTCATACACGATCTCCAGCTATAAATCCCACAATGCCTTCCAACTTGTAAAGATGGATGGCCAAGAGCTTCCAATCCCAATCAATGGGATACATTTAAAACATTTTTATTGAAGAGCAAAGCTCTTTGTACATAGTTTTTTTTCTTTCCTCCAAGTGATGTTCAAGCACAATAGTTTCTTTCATTTTTGTTCCAATAAGTGTGTGTTTGCACATTTGCTTTGATTAGTTAGTTTTCTTATTTTCGTGTGTTTCCCTTCTTATTTTAAAGGATGACGGTTATATCACAGTAGGATGAAAGAGAGTTTTAGTCATGAACTAGATTTACCATTATTTTATGAGTTTAAATGTCATGTATATGGTCTAGTCCTCAAGAATAGTAGGCATGCTTCCCAGTAGAATCACCAAAATGCTAATAATTTTGACCCTATGGATCAAATTGTCACCCCTACTATTCATAGCTTTTTATGTCATTATAGTGGAAATATCCAAAAAAGTTTTCCAAGGTGTTCAAATTAATTACAAGGTATAATAAGCTAAACATTTGAAGTGCTTTACTTTATTAGTGCAAATCAGGTTTTGGGAAGTGCTCTATTAGCTTAATGCAAATTAGGTTCTCAACTAACTTTACTTATAAAATTTCAATAAGCAAAATCAAGTTAGGCCCAAAACACTAATTTACTCCTAGTGCAAATCACGTTCTCCAAGTCACTTATGAAGTTTCATCAATAGAATTATTGTGGGTTCCCAATCCTAATTTACCCTTCACATTGTATTTTGGGTTTTCAGCATCTCATTGCTTACTTCGGGTTTTTGGCACCCAAAGTCTTCCACTATGAAGAACCTAAAGTTTTTACCTCTTGAAATTCTAGATAACACTACCCAAGACCTTTTTGGGTTTCTCTTACCTCATTACTAGTTTAGGTTTTCTACTTTGGGGTTTCTCTATTCAGTTGTTTACATTCAAAAATCCAAAGTCTTACCTAGTCAAAAGCTTGAATGACTTTTTCAAGCAATAGAAGGACCTTTTTTCATAATCCTGAAGGGTCTCTTCCAAACTTTTCAAAGGGATAAATACAAAAATCTTGAAGGGTAGGTGCCCTTTAGGAAATTTCAAAGGACAAGTCTAGAGGGTCACTTTGAAGGTCCAAAGGACACTTTCATTTCTCTTGAAAGGCAAAAAGGCCAAGTCAAAAAATCTAAGGGACTTATTTTTAAAGGAATAGTCCATTATATTTTTTTCAAAGGGTATGTGCCCTTTTGTAAAGTACACTTTCATAAAATCCAAAGGGCATGTACCCTTCAAAAGGGTAATTAATAAAAATCCCAAAGGACACCTTCCCTCTGAGAAGGCTCACTCCAAGATTGGAAGGGATTTTTTTAAGAAACCCGAAGGGCATGTGCCCTTTAAGAAGTTTCATCTCATGAGTCTAAGGAATTTTTACAAAATCTCAAAGGGCATGTGCCCCTTAGTAAGATACATTTACAACATTCCTGAAGGGTATGTACCCTTCAATAAAGTTACTCTACAATGTTTTTGAAATAACAAGCCAGAAGGAAGAGGAAATGAATAATCAAATTGTTCAGACAAAAGTCTAAAGGAATTCCTTTGGAAAATTTGTCTGAAGGAATTTCTTTGAAAAAGGTAAGATAAGGAAGAGTCTTAGATAATTCCATTAGACTTTTTTTATGTAGGAAAGTGGAAAATATAAAAGTTTGAGCAAAAGACATAAGGTCTAAAGAGATGAAAAAATCAAGGGAATAAGCTTGAGAAAAGTCCAAGGGAGATGCAATTCTTGTGAGGAAAAGACTTGATAAAAATAAACAAAAACAAGTCTTAGACAATTTTCATGGACAATTTGTCTATGGGAAATTGACTATACAAAAATGCCCATCAAACACCTAACTTCACATTAAAATACATAAGAAAAATCCATAGTAAGATCACCAAGGGAATAGACACAGAAAGTAATAGACTTTTTATTCGATTAAATCAAGGAGCAAATAGAGCCAGAGAAGCCATGAATAGATTAAGCCAAGAAACATGCATCTATAGGATCAAAGAAACCAAGAATAGAAAATTAGGAAATAGATTCAATTTGAATACATATCTCATTTATCAAGATCATTATCCATTCAAGCATGTGATATTTTTAGTCGACTGGTCAAAGCTTTTATTGACTATTTGACTGAAAGCATACTTCTCATTGGTGTTCATGCAATCCAAAGCTTTCAAATGTTCTAGCAGTTCAAATGAAATTCTAAATCTAGAATTAGAATGTATTTCAACCTTTTCCTTATCTAAATTAGTGTTTTAGGATCTCTAATTGAGTGGATCAACCAATCATTCAGGTTTATCACCATCATTGAGTAGGATTTTCTTTCAAGGTTCTTTCTCCCTTTTACCAGGTAGTTTGTAGCATAGAGTAGTAAGATCCTAATTAATACATCAAAGGGAACTAGCCCTTAGAATCTAGAGACTCAATCCACTTATTAGGTCACCCATAACCTAGGATTATTTCCATGTTTTAATAGATGGTGAAGGCCTAAAACTACCTTCACAAGGGTGTAGGTCTAATTGACAATAGTAGGAGGCTCAATTTGTGTGCATTCCTCAAAAATAAAACCTCCAAAAAAAATATGGTAGTCAATGTCCATAGACTAAAATTTGAAATATGAACTTGAAATTTAAAATTTAAAGAGCAATGAGTACACCTATGGATTGATTAAAACCATGTTTCCCTTGTAAATTGTCTTAGATGATGTTTATTTATTGAATCATTGGAGAAAGGTTCTTTTTATGAAATCACTTGGAGAGTGTTTCCTCTTATTGAACCATGAAAAAATTGAGGGTGATCAAAACCCAATTTTATATAACAATGCAAGCCCTTGGGTTGGGAAAACAACATGCCCCAATGCTCATAAATGTGGAGAGAAGTATGCAATGTACTAACCCATATAATTACTCATACCTGATAAATAATGGGAATCACATGATAGGTTCACTAAAAGTAAGCCACGGTAATTGAGTGTCATTGAACCTAAGCATACATTAATCATAAAAACATGAATTAAGTACCATTAAAATGTTTATATATTTAAGCTTTCTCATTATTCAATGCATATTTAATTGTGATTTTTAAATAAACAAATATAATAGTGCTCTCTAAAAAATGTACAAATGTACTTAAATCAGTATCATACCCCCTTTGGAACTGTGACAATTTTAAACTATCATAGTATGTATGTGCATGAAATAGTATCATGTCTCATGAATTTGAAAGTGTGTATATGTGCATGAACCAATATCATTCCCCATGAATCTGTATCAAATAATATATAATTTTATGCATCTATATTTTGAACTTGTGAACTTGTATCTTGAATGTATATATGTGGAAACCTATAATTTTTATACCTATAAATTGTGTACATATACCCATGAATATACACCCAAATGTATATGAATCTATACGAAAGTCTTTATAAAGTGCATATGCATGGCATATTCCCCCATAATATATATTGATGTGTATAATATCATTCATATAATTGAACCATTTGATATTTGAATCTCTAAAATTTCTACTTTGATTCCAAAATTGTTTGACCCTTTTTACACATTATAAGTTTAGGGTTAAATTGGTAGAGTAACCTATACATAAGGATGAATAAAACTATTCTATAGTATCCCAATTAATTGAAAACTTAGATAAATGAATATTTTAAATTAAAATGTTGAGTTATGTTAAATATAGAAAGTACACTCAAAATAGTAATTTGATTGCATAAACACTAGGAAGATATAATACTTATCTAAAAATTCTCAAGAATATTTGATAATTACAAGGTGGAAATAGGTAGATATAAGATTAGGATCTAGTCATCATATTCTAGAAATGTTGTTTCTATATACCTGTACACTTGTGTTATCCCTGATACAATTGCATTAACACAAGTTTCTTGATCTTAATGGTTTTTTCTGATACAAGATATACACTATATTGTAGATCAACCACCTAGAGCATTTTGTGTTTTCTATCACATTTCTACTAATGTATTTTATTCACACACAAAGGTTGCTGATAAATATTTATTGATCAAATCCTAGACTTTTACCTTAGGTCTTTATACCTTGCCAAAAATGGGTTAGTGGGATCATGGTTAGAGATAACCTCAAGGAATCTTTTATTAATGAGTATTTCATACATATCCAATACTATAAGGAGGGCCTCAAACATATGTATTTCTCCTCTAAGTGTTGGATTGTGTGTGCATAAGAGAATAATATACTATATATAATGGCATGAAATGATCTATCTTGTACTTTGACAAATATTGTGCATGGGTTTTTTTTAAAGTGATTTAGATCTGTAATATTATTTTTCCTATGACTAATATGAAAATAGGGAATAATAGGGTAGTATAACTCAGTTTTGAAATTGATTGAGTGAGCTCGGCTAGGGTTTGCTTGGTATTCACTAGATAAATAATGAGTAGGATTTCATTTGTATGTATACCACATATTTTGTAAATATCTCATGGTAGGGTTAAATAACACAAATGATCCAACCCATAATATTATAAATATTGGAAAATTATATGAATTTTGAGGATTAGACACTTGATAAGTATCTAAACATGTGTCAATGCAAGTGTCTTTATGTGGGATGTAAGTGTTTGGAAATATGAGAAGCTAATGAGGATATGGAACTTATATTAAAGTATATATATATATATATATATATATATATATATATATCAATTTTTAATCTTTATTTACAATGTAAGAGATATGGGTCATCAAAAATGATAGAGACAGATTATAAGATAATAAATTAGGCATAGTGAGATAATGAATGTGAGCTTTTAAGTAATATGAAGATTTAGAAATGAAAGGTGGAGCCCTGATTCATATTTGTCAAGTATACAAGACTAAGATGCCATATAAATCAAAATTTAGTAGATACACCCCCGCCCCTTTAATCTAGTAATGCATAAGGATGAAATTACTAGGTTAAAGGAAATAAATGAGTATATGGGTGTGTATAACATGCCTTGCCTTTACTTCAACCCATTTGAGTGTGTTTTTGGTGTATGAACTATAACCAAGAGCATATTATAGTATAAATTATTTCATATAATCTAATATTTTAAATAATTTAAATGCTTGAAAGGAAAGAGATCAAGGAAGGAGTGCACATGTGTGTTGATGCAACCATGTTTCCCCTTGATATTTTGAATTGGTAAATATGCTTCCTTATGAAGATTTAGAACTAATAGAGTTTTAAATCTAAACATTGTATATTTTTAATATGGATATTGGAAGGTAATTATACCCCCAATCCATTTCAAGAGTAAATTGTGACATGACCATTGAGATCATTGAATCTCAATCACACAACTCAAGTGAAAATATAATAAAATCCAAGTTAAGTGGTATAGCCAACTCAACATGAGAAATGAAAGTAGTTTTATGCCATTGAGAGTGTTGAATATCAACCAAACTACTAAAGTGAGACAACTAATATAGATCAAAAATGCTCAAAATGGTGCTTCCTAGTGAAAACCATGCTTCTTGGTAAAGTATCGATGCTTCTTGTTGAATAAGTTTTAATAATTTTTCATAGTTTAAATATGTATTTATAATTTTTGGTGCACTTGCATGGAATAATCACCTCTAATTTATCTCAAGATAAATTAGATATCAAAATTTAACCTATATTTTATAATTGTGTATAATATATATCCCAAATCTAAAAAACTTTATCCTAGATCTATAAAAACTAGTGAATGTATATATTAAATTTATGATTTTATATATACACTTGGTTATGATTTTATATATAGGATTCTAACCAAGTGTATATATAAAATCATAAAAAATGTAATGAAATTCTATAAATTATTAGAATCATATAAGTTGGAGATCATGTCTCTATAACATGCCCCCACTAATATGTCCCCCATTTTGAGGTGATGGAAATGGAATCTGGTGGTTACCTTACCTCAAAAAGATAAGATAACTATATAATACATGTATGAATCATGTATCATACAAAATTAGCATGTCTAAGTAGATATATAAATGAATATTATAATATGTGATCATAAAAATCCCTATGATGAATGATATATATCATAGAAACATCTAGAAAGTAACAACACAAGCTTAAAAAATAATCAAGCACACACACAAGAGTACTCAATGGCACAAAAAATGGATCTAAAGAGACCACAAATAAGGGGCATACTTAAATATCACACACTTGAAGGAATGACATATTCAAATTTTTTAAAAGCAATAAAAATACACTCAAGGAAGTGAAAAAATGGATAAATGAAGTATAAGTAACTAGTATAGGTATATCATACTAGTCCTTATATATATGTGTTAGTAAAAATTGTCATGTAACATAGCATATCAAGTGTATTTTAGAAGATGTAAACATGAGTATAGACATGTGTAAGTGTTAGTATATAAGATCAACATGATAATGGAAAGGTTATCATAAAATAATGTAACATGTGTCAAGCGTAGTCAAAGAAGTATATGCCCCTAGCGTAGTGTGCCACGTGGGAAGAGGAAAGTTTTAACATCTATATTTGCAAGTATCATGTATTTGATGTATGCATGTATCATACTTAAGTATGTTTGAAACATATGTGCATATAAATGATATGTTATTTACTAACATAACGTAAACAACATAGATGCCAAGGAGCTAGTAAACATGTGAATACTTAATATTTTTGAATTTTTGAATTTATTTGATTATTTTTGTATCTTTTTTGAAGATCTGATTTTTAGGTATAATATTTATGCAAATGTGTGATGTTAATTGGGTTATTGGTAGGTTTTTCCTCAAGTTTATCTAGGTGGTGTACCTTTTTCCCCAATTTTTCTATAATTATGAATGGGTCCAACCAAATTTGGTTTGAATTATCCTCTTATGCATTAGTATTATTTTGATTTTATTTTAATACCAAGTCACCTGTAGAAAAATTTGGTGGCCTAATTTTTTTTTAATGCTCATTTGACACTGTCTTGATAGACCTGTAAATGTTTAATAGCCTTTGTGTTTTTCACTTAATTATTCCAAGTATGTAATCATTTCTCTTGATAGTTATTATTTTTTATAATATCCTTGATAGATACATGCAAGGATGGTATTTCAAGTTCAATTGGTAGAACTATCTCTGTACCATAAAATAATGAATAAGGTGTAGTTTGAGTAGGTGTAAAAACAATAATGTGGTATGCCTACAAGGCATACACCATCTATTGATTCCAATTTATACTATATCATGTTGAGAATGAAGTTCTAATGAATTGTATATACTAAAATTATATATATATATATATATATAACATCTAAATCTTGTACATTTTATAAATACCAATTAAGGATCTACTCTTTAGTTTTAGACCTTCCCACTACCAAAAGGCTCCCATCTGTTATCTCATTGTGCCTAATTATTTATCTTATTTTTTTACCCTTATCATTCTGATGACCTAGATCTATTGTACTATAAAAAAAGTTTAAAACCTGATATACATCCTTCACTATCAATTTTAGACCCTCAAATATTTTTTATCCTTCTAGACACTTATGGCCATAGAGGGACACTAGTGTCAATGCTAGTGTCTAGATCCTTATCTAGTGTTCAATCCTTAAAAGTCTTCCAAACTAAAAATTATCTAAAACTTAAGGGTCAACCTATTTTTATTATTGAACCTTATTATGAGATAGTTTCAAAAGGTGTAGTATAAATACAAGTTTAATCCTTCTCATTAATCATAGACAAAATACCAAGTAATCACCTATTCAAGCTCATTCAATCAATTGTACAACTAAGTTTTGATTCCCTATTCCTTCCTATTTTTATATCATTCATAGGATTAGTCATAAAAAAGGTTTGAAGCATCTAAAGATAGTTTCAAAAGGTGCAGTATAAATACAAGTTTAAGCCTTTTTAGGCCCTCCTTATAATATTAGATATGTAGGCAATGTTCATTAATAGAGGGGTCTTTGAGTTCAGCTTGACACCATGATCCCACTAACCTAATTTTGGCAAAACACATCCCAAGGGTGAATAAGAGTGAAGAGATAAGGTTTGGTCCATAAGTAGACATATACAACCTATGATTAGGATCTAAATAAATTAGTAGAAAGGTGACAAAAAATCCAAAATAGTGAATTTGGTCACATTTCAATCTAGTGCACATTTTATACTTGATAGTAGCATCATAGAATAGATAATAGCATCGATGATAGTCTCCCAAGGTCAACGATAGTGTCAATGGCTCTAAAAAACCATTTATAGAATTTGATGACTATCTCAGAATTATTATCCTACAAAATTTTGCCTATGTACAAAATAGATCCACCTAAAAATTATAAATCTAGTTAAGTGTCATTTATCCTTGGCATTATAATCAATAGAATATATTTCAAATTTGGCACTTTTTATATTTAGCACATCTCAGCATTTTAACTAATAATATTCATTTATCTAAGTTTTGATTAATTAGCCTGCTTCAAAATAATTTTTTCTATCCTTATATATAGGTTATTCTACCCCCTTAACCCTAAAATCCATATTGCCAACAAGGGTTAAATAATATTGTTCAACTATTTTTCCATGTATTTTGACAATGGTTTTGTTTGTCACTTCTACTTGACCATTGCCTTATGGGTAACAAGGTGTAGAAAAAGTGTGTTTGATTTTGTATTTATTGTAAAAGTGTTTTAGTATTTTATTTTTAAAATATGACCCATTATCAGTTATTATAGCTGAAGGTAATATTGGTCATTAATATCCTGCATATGTTGTCCCCTATGGTAAAATTAAGTGGAATTACTTCCACCCATTTGGTAGATTGTTTTGTAGCTATGATTAATAATTTATGGCCACCTATGGAAACTAGATTTATTTTTCCTATTAAATCAAATCCTCACAAAGAAAAAGGCCTTGGTGAGACAGTCAGTTGTAACTCGTGAGATGTAAAATGATTTAAATTACTATAGTTGTGGTATTGTAAACATAATTAGCATGTTTGATACATTGTTCCTCCATTTTATGCCAATAATATCCCTATCATAATAGCTTTTATGACATGGTCTTGTCTTTGAAGTGCCCCCCACACTCACTATCGTGCATTTCTAGAAGTGTGGTTTGTGCTTCATTTTTATTCAAGCATCAAAGTAATTATCCATCAAAAATTTGTTTGAATAAGTCATTCCCAATATTAAGATAATGGATTGCCTCTCTTTATAGCTTATGTTTGTAATTCTATGTGAATTGATCTAATACATAGGCTCAATATAATAAATTATTAATGTCATTGTACCATTCTATATTTTTAGAGTTGTGTGTAATAGTGAGAATAGATAAAGAATCCATTTTGTTTGATGTAATGTAAGGTTGTAATAACTATTGTATTATAAAATTTATATAATCTTTCTTGATATCAAAAGGCATTAAAGATATTGCACTAGCTATTGCATATGCATGATAGTTATCCTTATGTGGGATATTGTTGATAAAAAAAAGTGTCAAATGTTTCTTTCATTCTATCCACCATTTAATTACATGGAATTAAATACTCCTATTTTGTTTGGTAATGATTGGTAATTTGATTAACAAATTAATAATCACCAAAGACCTGAATATCCTTGATATGGAGTTTTTGTGCTATAGATAATATGATTATCAAGGCCTTGTATTATGTTATATTTCTAGTGTAAGAGAAGGTTAATCTATAATAAAATGGCATGTATTCACCCTTAGGTTACAAAATATGATACCTGCACCCACACCTATCATACATCTAGATCTATCAAAGAACATTGTCCATGGATTATGGGATATGTTATATATGGCTAACTCATCACGAAAAGCCTTGATAATTGGGAAAGGATATGATAATGGAATTTCAGCTAGGTTATAAACTATAACTTGGCCTTTTATTGATTTCTTAGATATAAATGTGAGATCAAATTATATAATTTGCATCAACCATTTAAATATTCAACCTATTAGGTGGGTTTTGTTAATGAGAAAATTCAAGGGATATTCTTTAATTATTACATGGATCTCATTACTAAGTATATAATGTCACAATTTTTTTGTAGAAAATACTAATTCTAGACATAGTTTTTCCATTGGAGTATATTTGAATTCATAATCAACCAATTGATGGCTTATATATTAAATTGTACACTCTCAGTGATCATCATCATATTTTGCTAATAGGGACCCCAAGGCTTCATTGGTTGTTGAGATATAAAGGAGTAATGGTCTATATGATATTGGAGGCATGACCATTGGTGGATTTATTAAATATTTATTTATTTTATAAAAACTTTGTTGACAAATTTCATTACATATAAATTTAGTGTCGTTTTTAACAAACATGTGAAAGGCATTCTTTTATCAACCAATTGAGTAATGAAACATTAAATCTCTTGAATTCTACCTTATAAGAATCATAACTATTTTAATTTTACTTGTGGTATCATATCAACAATATAATTAATTTTTTTGGGATAAACCTCAATGTCACATTGAGAGATAATGTATCCCATAATTTTTATGGAATATACCCTACAAACACCTTTTTTTGGGGGATATAATTGCACATTAAATTTTTGTAAGCATTCAAATATTTATCATAAATTTGTAATATGATCTTGTCAATGTTTTGATTTTACTAGTAAATCATCAACATAATCCTTGATAATTGTATGAATGAAATCATGGAAAATGTGTGTTATTTCCCTTTGATATGTCATTCCTACATTTTTTAGTATGAAAGGCATGATAGTATAACAAAATGCTCCCAATGGGGTGGTAAATGTTGTCTTTTCTTGATCTGGTATGTTAATTTTGATTTAGTTGTATCTAGAAAAATCATCCATGAATGAAAATGTCTCATACCTAGTTATAGAATTGACAATCATGTCGATGTTAGGTAATGGAAAACCATCTTTTAAACAAGCTTCATTTTAAGTCACAATAATTAGTATAACATCAAATGTCACCAATAGGCTTAGTGACAAGTAAAATATTAGAAACCCAATCATAATGTGCAATGGATCTTATGAATCCTACATCTAAAATTCTTTGAATTTCATATTTTACCAGTAATGCAACCTAGGGATGCATTTTATGAATCTTTTGTTTAACTGGTTTTGCATCTAGATATAGTAATATATTATGAATTGCCATTGATGGGTCTATTCTAAACATATCTAAATAATCCCAACCAAATAATTATATGTAGTCATGTAATACATGATGATAGTTTTTTCATTCCTCCTCTTGAGCCATTACAACGTAATATTGGTCGAGGATATTTATCTATTCCATAATTATATTGTATTATTTATTCATTTATCAAAGTGGATCATTCTACAATATATGGTATATTAGAAATCATGTTAGGTGTATCATGTTGGATATTGGTATCATTTATCTCACCAAATTAAGCATGAATAGAGGTGGCATGAGGAAACCTATTCTTATGATAGAAGGAAGGGAGATCCTCATATGCCCCTAAGTGATCTAGTAATGACTTGTCATTTGAGAGCTCATCTAATGTCCAAATTTTTGGGCAAGAATTATTATCAATAAAATGAGGGTTTACCATTTGTAGACTAGTATTAAAATTAGGTATATGCATGCATTCTAATTTGGCTCTTACAAAATAAGGTTTAATGCAGTTTTGTTGCTTATTGCTTGTACATTTTATTGAAAACACCAAGCCTTACTGATTTGTACTATTGGAAGAGGAAATAGGTTAGGTTATTCCTTATTCATTTTTTCCTAATATTTGTCCTTTGTATCCATGTTTTATAAAATATAGAGACCCAAAATTAGAATTTTAAGATTGTGGTGTAGAATTATTCATTGGTTGGACCATCACACAATGTTTTAAGGGATCAATATCCATTGGATACGTATAAATAAATCTTTGGTGGCTAAATTTTAAGCATATATTTAAGGTAGATGAACCAGATGATTTTATGTATCCAAAGACATCCCAAAATAATGTTTAATTTTGAATAATTTGGCATAACTTGGCATAAAGTAGGTGATGTATAGGGTCCCATAGGAATATGCAATTTTGTTTGCCCCAATACCTTTCCAAAAATATTTTCAAATCCTTTGATGCTCATAGTTGATGATTATAGGTATTTAGACCCAAGGCCAAGGAAAGGAAGGATATGTTACAAATTTTCAATCTTGAATCATTATCCATAATTACTCTTTTAACCATGTTATTGTAAACACATATGTGGATGTATAATAGTAAACAATGATTTATACTATGTTGAGGAGGTAAGTCCTCTTTTTAAAAGGAGATATTATGCTTAGTAAATTTAATAAATTTTGTCACGGAGGCCAAATATGGTGGTTCCACATTACTTGATAAGATAATCATGTGTAATGCATCCAAAAGAACATATTTATAATTGGAAGATTTATGTAATAAATGAGAGTGAAGTTTTTTCAAAGACATCATTGGAGTGGTTGGTAGTAACATATGGAGAAATGGGTTATTTCATGCATGCTCTTTGATTATTAGTAGTGAAATATTTGATCTCATTATAAATACTATAAAAATTATGGGTATGTATAGATTACATCTGTGTTAAAGCTATTAGATTTTTAACCATATTTTATTATGGTTTTGATTGATTTAGCCATGTATGAAATGTAATAAACCTTGAGTACCATTATGTATTGTATAATTAAATAACTAGAATATGCATCCATATTTATCATGATTAATTATTTTGAAATACATGCAAATCTGATTTTTAAGAGTATTTATAGTTTAGAAATCAAAAATAAGGAAACCCTAAGTTAAATTAGGGTTGTCACAAGGAGATACAAAGGTTGGTTTCACCAAATGTTTAACCCTTTTTATAATTTATGGGTTTAGGGTTGAATGGGTATAATATCCTATACACAAGGATGAATAAAATAATTTTAGAGTAAGCCAATTTATTAAAAACTTAGATAAATGAATATTTTGAATTAAAATGTTGAGTTATGGTAAATAGAAAAAGTACACTCAAAATAGAAATTTTATTGCATAAACACTAAGAAGAGATAATAATTAGCTTATCTACAAATGTGTAGGAAAATATGAGAAGTATAGAGGTGGAATTAGGTAGGGATAAGATCTAGTCATCATATTCTAGAAATGTTGTTTCTAGATACCTAGACACTTGCATCAGCCTTGGGATACCTGCATTGATGTAGGTGTCTTGATCCAAATTTTTCTATATAGTATGAAATATTAATTGTATTTAAGGGTCAAAACCTAGAGATTTATAGGTTTTTTTGAATTTTTATTGATGCATTTTATTCATACACACATGTTGTTCATGTTGTTTATGGATCAAATGCTAGCTCTTCACCTTAGGTCTTTGTACCTTGCTAAAAATGGGTTAGTGGGATCATGGTGTTAATTTTATCTCAAGGAATGTATAATTATGTAGTAAACATGTTAGGTTTGAATGTTGACAATAGTGCACAAGTTAGGTATGGATTTGTGCACATGGTAGGACTATTCATTTGGCAACTAGCTAGTTTCATATTACCAAATGTATTCCTCTCACCTACCATAAATTATTATAAAGACGAGGGTAAGGTGTATCATAAGAATGTGAGAGAAGCTAAATATTTCATCATTATAATATCTCCATGAGAAATAAATAGATTGTGTTTATTCTTGAGCATTAGAAGCTTATTTTAAGTGGTTATGGTGTCTCAGATAGATCTTGGTGATCTATGATGTGTCCTTGTTCAACACATTCATGGTGTTAGAGCATCAAGAATTTTTTTGGAGCCATTCACTCATATATTATTATCCACACTCTCTTGAAACTCTCCCTGATCTAGCTCTATGGCTTTTGCAATATTATTTTTTTATAGAGTTCATCTTGAAGAGCTAGTTTTGTCTTTGACATATCCAAGTCTTTTATTTTTTTTCATGGCAACAACTTTGTTGGTCTTTGGAAGATTTATTTTTTATCTCTAATATTTTTGACCTCAGCTTATCCTTTGGGATTGGCCATAGAATTTGTTGACTCCCTAATTGCACCAAAATTAACGTGTTGAGAGAAAAGGCATTAGAGAGAAAAGAGGTAGCATTGGAAGGTTCTACTACATGTTTTTCTACTGAAAGGTTTCATTAAAATCCATTGAAAGTCACTTAGAGAGAGGATTATGGCATGTCATCTGAAGGAGAAGTTGAAGCACTACAATGAAGGTAGAGAGAGAGGTGTGTTAGAGTAAAGCATTATTTTTTATTGTTTTAAGTTTGGCATCATCTTTTTTTGGGTAGGATTATGTACTAGCTGCAGTCTTTGACCAGCATCATGCCTATTTTTTTCAAGCTATTGTGTGGAGGATAGAAGGTTGATCTACGTGAATTTTTATACTCATTGCACTATTGCACCATTTTTTTTTGTCTTATGTGTTGAAAAATCACTTTTACACTATGTTTTGGATTGTACCATTTGGAGGAGAATTGATCTAAGTTTATTATTTCCTAGAGGGATCTAAGTGATTTGGTCTATGTGGATTCCCTTTCCAATAAGGAAAGAAGTCATTGTAACTTTTAATATAATTTGGTGTTGAGTTTTCGTTATAGAAGTGCATTGGAATCTACACTTCAGTGGTATTTAGTACCTTCTTTGCCTTCATAGAGCCTTAAAGAAGACTTGAATCTAGTGTTGGGTTCTTTGGAATCACCCTTCTCAGTCAAAAACAACTGTAATCCACCATTTATCCTCTCAAAAATAGACCATTAATTCATTATTTGGTTTTACAAGCTGATTTTTTTAAAAAGAAGAAGTCAAATTCACTTGCACGCACATTAAGGTCACTATCAAGGTTATTTTTTACTTTAAATTACTTGAGAATGTTCATGGTTCCAATGAGTGGTTGGAATCCTACCTCCAAATCCATTTTTGACACTAAAATTAGTTTTTAGTTTATTTTTTAATGTTTTTGACCCATTTACAAGAATTCATAAAGCTTATAACTTTTGAATCATAATTTAAATTGGAATTATATATTTTTTAAAGTGTATGGTTTTTTATTCTATATCCATTAGTTTCATTAATTTTTTAAAATAAATTACTTTTATAAAGTGTCAAATTTAGGGGAGGGTCCTTAATACAATCTTTTGGGGGGTTATCTCGATGTTGATTTATGCACTCTTTTAAATTTTTTCTTCTCTTTAGAGATACACTAGTATGAATTATACTTTTAGCATTGACCATTTTGAGCCTTTGACTACACACAATTACCATACATAAAGACCTAAAGTGGAAACAATCATAAAATGCAAAGGATTATGGTCCCTGATGAATGAAACTCAACCATAATTCACATAAGAGTATGAAAAGTTTTAACACCAATGTAAGTTTGATAAGTGTATGGGTTTAATAGGGGCTTATGTGAGTGATATTTTTTTGTTTCATTTGGATAGTTGTGATACTCCATTCAAAATGTGGGCTAAATTAAAGGGTTTATTTGGCACAGTAGATCACATGAGAGCTATGCAACTTGAAGTGGGGTTTACTTCACTCAATCCCAATGAATTTTCCTCTATTATAGACTATCTCACTAAGTTTGATCAGTTATTGACACATTTTAAGGAGATTTTATGAGATAAATAAGAAAGATGAAGAGTGCATGTACTTGATTTTGTTTAAGTTGTGTGGTCTATTCCAAATCTTTGATTCTACCTCTTTCTCTAGTATGGATGCCTTAGGTGCCACATTCAAAATGTCTTATTTAGATTTGTTTTATGAGATAATTACTAAGAAGTAATCCAAATTATCTCACCTTGAGTCTTCTACCTCTCAAAAATCATTAATCACATCACATCTTATGAGAAAGGGAAAAACATAGAGTAAGAAGAATAACATTCCTCCTCCATCTCAAAATGCACCTAATCCCAACACCAACAAGTCCAACACAAACACATATAAACCCAAATCATATTCCAAATACAATAAAAAGTTTAGCCTATCTTGTTCCTATTATGGGAAGACTGGTCATGAAGAGTGGTGTTTTAAGAGAATACAAGACCTAGAGGATGTTGTAAGGAAACATAAGATTTCTATCTCCACTCCTTCTCCATCTCATGATCATGGGAAAACACTTAATGTTATCGGTAGATCATAGTCACCTATTTTAGCTAGTTGGTTTCTATATTATGGTGATTCACACCATATGACTTCTTCTAAGAAGTCATTTATATCTCTTTGTTTGATTTATACTTCTAACATTAAGGTTGGAGATTATTCCTTTATTTCTGTTAAGAGACATTTTGACATACAACTAGATGGTGGATACATAAATGATGCATTATATGTTATAGACATCACCATTAATCTACTTTTAGTTTATCATATTTTCCATTCTAGTCAAGGCAAAATGACTTTTACACCATAGGGTGTTGTAATTTGAGCTTTGTTATAACCTCACATAATTATTTCATAAGTTAATGTTGATCATAGTTCTTGACTCTATTAGTTTGAGGGTTTTGTTGATACTACTCCTCTAGAGATGTGTTTGCTTTCTCATGCAAAATCAAAGAGTAAGCTTTGGCATGAGAGATCTGGACATCTCAATTATATATATTTGAAGGAGTTAAGCACTCATAGTATGGTAGAGGATCTTCCTACAATTTCATGTCTTGATGGATTTTGACCTAGTTGTACACTAAGGAAACAACACCAACATCCATTTCCTAAGGGTATATCCATGAGATATTATTTACTGCTTGAGCTTGTGCATAGTGATTTGATGGTATTTCCTACTCCTTAAAATAGATATAAGTATGCACTTACCTTTATTAATAATTTCTCAAGGCATAATTGGGTTTATTTTCTTAAGTACAAGAGTAATGTCTTTTATCACTTCAAATTCTTTAAGTTTTTAGTTAAGAAATAGTCTTCTAGTTCCATCAAGATGCTTTGTACAGATAATTAGGGTGAGTAATTCAATCAAGATTTCTCTAATTTTTTGGTAACTCATGGTATTATTAAGTAGCATTCTATTTCTCATACTCTACAGTAGAATTTTTTAGCATAATATAAGAACCCAACTTTGAATGAGATGGATAACTACATGATTCATTCATGTGATTTACCTCCTATCTATTGGGTAGAGGTAATTAATTATGTGAACTACATTCAAAACCACACACCACATAGAAAACTTGATCATTTGACTTCAGAGGAGGCTTGGTTTAGAACCAAGCCTGATGTCTCATTTTTCCAAGTCTTTAGGATCCATGCTTGGGCATTTGTATCAAATAAGAAAATTAAAGCATTGGATAAGAAGATCAAACCCTTAATATTTGTAGGTTATTGTGAGGATATGAGAGCTTATTGAATTTTAGATCCCGATACTCATAATGTTCATTTTCAAACACATGTATAGTTTGATGAGTACTTCACATCTTATGGTTCTTCATATTCCTCCATGTCTTCCTATTCTTATTTTGTTGATTCATCACCTACTCTTAAGGATTCATTATTTAAGGATCCAATTCAAGTGGTATTTGAGGAGGTTATAGAGGTTAAGGATCCTACTCACACTAATGTTGCCACTATGCCTAAATGGGTATGCACTATAGTTTCTGAGGTAGCATTTTTCATATAGGATCTTACACCCACTTGACATCATCATGCACATTCTGCATGTACTATAATTTTGTGTCAACCATTCTCTAGGGATCCATAGTATTTATTACAATCTCATGGGATATAAGAATGAAATGATGCAATGATAGATGAGTATTCTTCTTTGATGAAGAACCATACTTGGGATTTGATCACTCTTCTTAAGGGAATAAAGTTGGTTAGGTACAAGTGGATTTATCATACCAAGTATGTAACTAATGGGTCTATTAATAAGTATAAGGCCTATCTTTTAGTAAGGGGTTTCTCTCAAGTTGAAGGTGTTGACTAATCTAAGACTTTTGTACCCATTGCCAAGATAAATTTTGTAAACCTTATACTTTCTATGGATACAACATAGGATTGTCCAGTGTATTAGATGGATGTTAAAAGTTTCTTACATGGATATTTACATGAATAAATCTATATGGATCAGCATACTAATTTTTATCAAAATTATTCTCTTATTTATCAACTTAGGAAGTCTCTTTATGATCTTAAATAGGCCCCTTAGGCTTGGTATGGCAACATAGATTCATTTCTACTTTCCACTAGCTTTGTTCACTTCTACTCAGATCCTATAGTATATATTTAGTGTATTAGGGAGGACATTGTTATAATGGTCTTGTATGTTGATGATCTAATTCTCATAGGTAGCTCCTCTTCTCAGATTCAAGTTATTTAATAGGCACTTTAAACATAGTTTAATATGGCATATCTTGGTCTTTTGCACTTCTTCCTTGGTTTATAGATTTTACAATCAGATATAGGGATTTATTGGAGTTAGCATAAGTACACCCTTGATCTTCTTCAGCATTTTGGCATGGTTGAGTGAAATCCAAGTCTTTCTCCTTTTTAGTCTAGAGTGTATCTCACTACCACTTGTACTACTCCACTTTTTGATCCTACATTATATAGGTAGATGGTTATGAGTCTTATGTGTTTAACCCATACTCACCCTGACATTTCATTTGTAGTTGGGCTTGTATTTAGGTTTACATATGAACCTTATGATAGTAATTGATAGGCTAGCAAGAGGATTTTATGATATTTACAAGGCACTACTTAATTTGGATTACACTACACTAGGGGTTATACTTAGTTGGTTGGGTACAATGATTTAGAATGGGTAAGTTCTCTTGATGATAGGCATTCCACTTATAGATACATAATTTTTCTTGGTTCTTCACTTATGGTTTGGTTGTATAATAATCAAAAGGCTATTGTACTTTCATCTACAGAGGATGAGTACAAGGTAGCAGTTATAGTGAGTCATTAGGTTATTTGGTTTCATCAATTATTGATAGATTTCGGCTTCATATAAGATTATCCCACTATACTTTGGTGTGAAAATTAGAGTTTAATTCACATATCCTATAACCTAGTTGAGCACCAGTAGACCAAACACATCGAGTTACATATGCACTTTATTCATTGACACATTTAGAATGGCATTCTTAGCCTAAATTACATTCCAACTCAGCAATAGGTTTCCAACATCTTTATGAAGCCTTTTACTTCACCTTCATTACCTTGAATTACGTGGTATGCTTTGGGTTTTAAAAGTTTTATTTAGAGGGTGTTTGTGAGGACATCTTCCTTCTTCATTTTGATTGTACATGGGTATCTCATTAGGATTGTTTTTAGAACCCATTTTTATAGTTTTTATTTTCTCTATCTCCCCAAATTAATATTAAGGGAGGGTGTTAGAGTAAATAATAAGGGTTAAGAGTAATTTTGGATTAACCTATGTAACTTGGGTATTAATCAAGGTTTATTAACCTAGGTTAGTTAGAATCATGTGTGGTTTAAGCTTACACACCCACATGTCTAATTATGTAGTCGACATGTTAAGTTTGAATGTTGGCAATAGTGCATAAGGTAGGTATGGATTTGTGCACATGGTAGGACTTTTCATTTAGCAACTAGCTAGTTTCATATTTTAAAATGTATTCCTCTCACCTACCCTCAATTATTATAAATACAAGGGTAAGGTGTAGCATAAGCATGTGAGAGAAGCTAAAGATTTTAACATTGTAATAGCTCCATGAGAAATAAATAGTGTGTGTTTATTCTTGAGAATTAGAAGCTTGTTTTAAGTGGTTTTGGTCTCTCGAATAGACCTTGGTGATCTTTTATGTATCCTTTCTCAACACTTTCAATTTATCCCTAGGTGTTGGATTGTATGTGCATAAGGGTGAAATATATTATATAGAAGGTCATGTAATGATCTAACTTGTAACTTGAAAAATATTGCTTATATATTATTCTTTGAATGCTTAAGACTTGTAATATGACTGATCTTATGACTAATATGAAAACAAGGGAAAAAATGGTAGTATAACTTAGTTATGCAATCGACTGAGTGAGATTGAATAAGTGTTTACTTAGTATTTGATAATTAGATAATTAATAGGCTTTGATTTGTATTTATACCACATGTTTTGTAAATATCTCATGGTAGGGATAAATAACACAAATAGGCATATCCATAAGATTCAAATGCTTTTCAAATTAGATGACTTTTGAAGACTAGACTGAAGCAATAATATTAACATACAAGCTAAGGACCACACACAATAATAAAAAAAAGTGTAACATATCATGGAGTGAAGTAAGAAAATAATTATAGAACAAATGAAGCTATTTTGTTTGAAGCATATGCGTCCATGCCATTGTTATAAAATAGAATTTTCATGTCACTCGTGTAAAGTATGAATGAGTAGAAAAAAAAATTGTATGATATATAACTCAACATGGTAGAATAATTATGGATAAAAATAACTTGTAAAACTGTTCATGAAGAACAAAGATATAATCCAACTTAGTAAGGTTGTTAGGTAATGAAGGAAGCCCAACATCGAAACCATGTAAAATTATGTACTATATCATAGTCAAATACCTCATGAAAAGGAATGTGTATTTGAAAAATTGAAATATAATATAAATGTAACATAGAATGAATAACATATGGAAAAAAATTAATAAAAAATAATTAAAGAATGCTTCTTAGGTCCTGATTTTGATTTTTTTGAAAATATTTTGATTATTTTAAATTTTAGATTATTTGAATGTTTTTTTAATTTTTTCCATATTTTATCTTTTTTGAATTTTTGAACTATTAGAATTCAAAATTAATTTAAGTGATGGGAATTAGGTTTTCATATCTATAAACTGATGAGCCTTTAGGTCTCTACCATACTACCAATCACCATAGATCTAGGTAGGATATTACTTTTTTTGCATTTATTATTAATTTTGATCAGTATTTTATCCTTTGGTGGTAAGAGGTACCATTTATTTAATTACCACTAACTCCATCTCTACATCCATGGATGTAGATAAATTTAGAGTGAGTGAGTGCAACCATGGCCCCAAATCAAGCAAGGAAATTCATCCCAAAGGTCTTTCACAAGGTAATACTAATGATTCTAACTCTCCATTACCTAATGTTGTTTTGTATGTGCCCTAATTTGACAAAGCTTTAAATTTATTTGAAAACTTTACTTTGATTAATTTTTGGTAGAGTCCCCCTTGAGAGCCTTCTGAAGCAATGGGTTCACAACCACTAGCATGGCCATGGTCTAAAACTTGAAGGAATCCAAAACCTGAAAAAGGGATTTTTTTGGTTTTGTTTTTCTAACTCAGAGCACTAAAAATCTATTTTAAATCATGGATCTTGGTTCATTTGCAACACTTTGGTTATGTTTTACCACTGGACTCAAGACTTTCGAGTCTCAAAGCAAGCAAAACTAAAAATCCCTATTTGGGTTGAATTTCTTGGCTTACCTCTCCCCTTATAGGGTTTTATTGACCAGCTCATAAAACCCATAGGGCATTTCATATTCCATTAGTAGACTAAGTTATTCATGGCTTATATTTAGAAGAGGGTTTATGTTGAAGTGGATCTATCCCAATATTTTAAATATTTTATTGATATGCAAATTGGCTCTAACTATTTTTCTTAGTGTGTCTTATATATCAATCTCCTAAATACTTGATTTCAATGTCAATCCTTAGAACATATGATTTAAGAATGCCCTATAATGATGCATACACCCCTTACTCCTTAATAAAATGATAGATCTAGAGCTAAATTTGAGAATGTAAATAATTATGATTAGACTATCATCACCAATAAAATAATAATAATGCTTCCAAAGGTGGTGGTAGGCCACAAAAAATTTCATACAAACCTACTAGAAATAATCATACTTCAACTTCTACTAGCAAATTTTCCTTACCTACTAAAGCTTTTCATCCTCTTGTGTGTATTCCACAAGTAGTGGCCTCTCTAGTTGAGATGTCACCTTCAAAATCACCTCCATAACCCTCTCCTAATGTGAGTTTTCTAAAGGAAAAACAAATTATGGTCACCTTGGATCATAAAATAGTATTCTAGTGCTCTTGTATCCCCTCTCCATATTTTGAAGAGGAAGAATATATGGCACACAAGTGATAACCTTTTAGAATGACTAATTTCATGCCTAATAAACTAATTTTTAATAAGTTTATTGCATTGTAATATCTCACAAAGGATAATGACATGCACCTTGATACTGCCCAATGATTGTGTATTCTTGGAATGTTTAAGGTCTTACTAATCCACCTCATAAGTATGTGGTCAAGAATAGTTGTCAAATTTTTCATAGCATGAAAATTATTTTTTTGCAAGAGGTCAAGATTTTTGGATTCTTACTATAGAATGTAACACAATAATTTATCCTCCATATGTCAAGATATCTGGAATGAAGTTGGGCATGGTGGGGCCATCAATTTTTTATCTCTATAGATATCTTAAAATATTATTTCTTGGGGTTTGAACCACACCCACTAGTTGGTGTGGACCATTTTTTACTTTAATAACTACATCATTAGGTTGGTCAATTTGTATTACTCTAATGATGTTGTGGAATAGACCACCTTATGGAGGTGGTTAGCTGACTCACTCCTAGATGTGCATTTGATCCTTTATGGTGATTTCAACATGGTGGAATTGGTAGAGGATAAATAAGTATGCATTCTAATGAGATGGTGTGTTGGTGAGAGTGAAGCATGGTTTTATATGCATAAAAAACTTAGGGTGTTTTATCCCAACCATCACCTGAGGAAGAATTCAGACTCCCCTAGTTCACTTAGTCTAAATTTTGATAGGGAAAAGATAGGTGCTTCAGTTCCTCAATAGAGCTTTGTTGGCTGAGTAAGATATTTTTTATTTTTCCCCACTCTAGGATTGGCCAATTTTTGTCATTCTTGATACCATTTTATTATATCATCACCCTATTTTATTTAATTTTGAGTGGACCACACTTCAAGTTAAGCATGCTCCACATAATTCTATCTCAATACTACCCACCTCAAGCATGAAATAATAGTGGGGTATATTGTCATAATTTATAACTTGGTCCCCCATCTATAGGGAGATACTCTTACTCTTCCCCTTACTTCTACCTTTATTTAGATCTATGGCAATCAAGCAACCTCTTTTAGATGGTGTTTGCATAATGATATAAACCATGAATATATATGGGATTCATAGGAGTTAGAGCAATCTCCTTTTAATGTTCACCTTAAAACTCAAGTGGTATACTAGAGACATAAAATCTAAATTGAGGAGGTGCATAAATCTAGAGGAGCTCAACTGTGAGCTCATATGTTCTGGTTGAAAATTAAAGACAAATTTTCTAAGGATTTTTTCCCTTTTTCATTCTAGGAGAGTTGTTGATAGAATCAAATTTTTTAAGGAAGGAAACATTTGGCTTACCAAACTTATTGACATTATGAAATTTTTGGTACATCATTACCATGGTATTTTCTCACCACAAGCTTCTTCTCTAAAGAGGGAGGTAACTTTCCTTCAATTCTTCCAAGTTATTCCTTGCAAAGTTTCCAATTCTCAAAGAGTTGCATGTGATAGGCCCTTATCTCTCAGTGACCTCCATGAGGTTGTTAAGTAGATGGAAATTAACAAAGCCCCAAAAATTGATGGTTTCCCATGAAAGTTATTTCAAACCCTTTGGGATACTATTCCTTATCTTCATCAGGTTTATTTTTAAGTTGTTATAACTGACTCTTTGGGATCCCTTATAAATCAGGGTAATATAAAGTTTATTCCCAAGGCTGGTGATCCCAAAAATGTCACAAACTAGAGGCCTATTACTTTTCTTAATGTCTCCTATAAGATTATTGCTAAGGCTTTAGCCCTCAATTTGAAACACATTCTTGTTTTAATTGTTAAGAGTGATCAAACTGGTTTCATCTAGAATAGGTTCATTCTGGACAATGTCATTATTGTCTAGGAAGATATGGAATGGGCTCAAATTTCTAATCAAAAGGATTTATTTTTCAAGATTGATTTTGAGAAATCTTATTACCATATTGAGTGGACATTCATTTTATCCATGTTTTAGGCACTTAGTTTTGGTCCCAAATTTGTTCAAACTATTAACATGCTCTTTCAAGATGTTGGGGCCTGTATCACTATTAGGTTCACCCAATCCTCTCAATTTGAACTTCATCATTATATCCAGAAAGGATGTCCTTTATCCCCTTTTTTATGTTTTCTTTCAACAAAAAGATTTAGCTACCCCATAGCTAATTATGCTACTGGGGGCTTGGTGAAAGTTATTTCCCTCCCTCAGTCTGATAGGAAGATTTTAAATGATCACTTTATGGATGATTATTTTCTCACACTTCAAGAGGAAGAAGAATATATTAGAAATTCCATGGAATGTCTCCATATTTTTTTGGTATTTAGGCTCCTCTAACTATTGACCACTTTGATCGTGCAGGCCAAAATTGGTCCCCCCTTTTTTCCCCTACTATTTTGAGCCAGTACATTTTTAATTTTGCACGTCTTGGAAATTTCTATGGACTCTACAAATTTCTATGAACTCTACAGGTTTTCTATAGACTCTGCAGGGCCATTTCTATAGACTTTGTAGGAGATATTTCTATGGACTCTGCAAAGAATTTTTTATAGACTCTACAGGTAGAGAGGAGTTCCTAACACTTACATGCAAAATAGACCATTTCAAGTGCCCTTATGGAGGGCATTTCCAGACTCAAGAGCCCTTGCGAAGGGTACAAAACATTTGCAAAGAGGCCACAGAGAAAAGCTGAAAAAGTAAGTTTCTTTTAGAATTTTGTTTAAGGTAAAGGAAATACCCTTTGGAAGGGTCATTTCCAATTTTCTCGAAGGGCACTTTTCAAAGGGTAGTTGAAGAAGCAAAGGAAGAAATCCTTCAAAAATTTTGTTTGAAGGAATTCCTTCAGACAAAAAGTCTAAAGGAATTTGAAAGGCACAGAAAAAAGACTAAGGAAAAGGCGAGAATAATTTCTTCAGACTTTTTGTCTGAAGGAATTCCTTCAGATAAAAAGTGTGAAGAAATTTGAGAAAGTCGCGAGCCAAAAAGCCTGGGAGAAAATTCGAAGAAGCAAACAAGGCAATTCTTGTAGACTTTTTGTCTGTGAGAAAATGTCTGCAAAAAAAAGTCTGTGGGAAAAGGTTCTGAAAAAAATAGGCCACCAAAGGACCCCAAAGGGTAGGTTCCCTTATAGGGGACTCTCGGCCAAAATGAAGGGCACTTCTCCATAAGCCGAAGGGTCACCTTCCCTTTGGGAGGATTCAAAATAAGAAGTCTGAAGGAAAGGGAGCGATAGAAAAGGCTGAATCAAGAGAAATCCAAAGAAATTCCAAGGGGTGATGGGCCCAAAGATGTCAAAGTCAAGCATGATGAACTAGCCATTGGAAGTTCAAATGCAGTGATGGGTGAATGAATTTCAATTTCAAGGCTCGTGAAATAGTCATTGATTTTGAAAAGCAAAATGGAAGAACCCAAGGAACTTAGTGACCTGCCAAGAAGATAGTCCTGAGGGCCGAAGGAGCCAGAAAGAGACAAAACCAGGAAGAGACAAAGTGCAAAAGTATACAAATAGTCCAGGTGTCAAAGGGAAAGGAGTTACTCTAGTGGTTGGAACAATGATTGCCAAATGGTCATCAAATGGTGTGAACAGTAAGTGGCACACCCTATTTTCTCCATTTTGCATTTATAAGTAGACAAACCACGTGAAAATCTAAAAGGAGCAGTCTTATCTATAGAAAAGAGGCACAGCCCATGCTTTCACATCAATGTTTGAGTGCTAAAGTCAAGACCAGTGATTATACAGCATGGTTCTAGTAGGCCTCTTCTAGAAGAATGACATCAGCAATAGTTACTTCCTCTTCCTGATACTCACAAATTCACATGGGCTAGCTTGTCAAGAGCGCCAAAGTACTTTTAAAAGGAGTGCCAAGTGCTCTTCTCCTCTTTCTATATATTGTAAACTTCTCATTTTGAGAAGGATCCATCTCTTAGCTTGTAAGGCAAAGCTCTGCCCAAAAAATCTCTGGATTTGTAAGGCAGCACTCTATCAAATTTTACCTTGAATCAAGACTTAGCAAATTTTTACCTCCATTTGAACTTGCACTCACGCATATGTCTATGTTTTCTTTTGTGTTAGGTCAATTTTTTTAATTATTTTCATAAAATGATTCTAGCATGTCTGGTGCATTATGAAGTTTCTTCTTTTATAGGTCTACTAGAAGTGTCTACAATAGGAATATAGGTGCATGTGAATAGGCCACCAAAGTGTGTCTCAGAACACCTTTGACAGTTCTTCCTCCCTGTAACTCTATGGACCCCTGACTCACTGATACAGAAGGGTCTCCCACATCAGATAAAGTGTATGACAGCTTATTCTTGGTGAAAAGTGTATGTTCAAGCTGATTGGGTCATCTATTTTGGTGTATCACCTTTTTAGTTTAGGTTTAGGTTCTATTTTTAGCATCCTTCTCCCTTTTCATCCCCCCTTTTTCCATTTATTTGTTAGCAGTAGGAAATCTAGGGCCTAAAAGATACATCAGAGGGAGCTAGCCCTTATCTAGAGACTCTCCCCTTCAGCTTCACCAGTCCCATAGGTGAGAGGGGAGTTTCCATTTTGATGTGTGGAAGGTAGGAGCCCAGCCTCCTGCCTAGGGTGCAATCCACTATGTCAATAGTTTTTGCCATGCCCAGTGGGACCAACTAGGACAAGTTGTGTCCAAAGTATTGAATAATTTTTGGTGTGTTCTTCAAAATCAACACTATTTTACCCACTCCAACTCCTCCAAATAATTCAATTTTTCCCCCATGGCGGTAAGGAGCTAAAAGATCCACTACTTTAATCCCTATTTCAAAGATTGAATTTTTGGTATCCAATTGTGTAAAGGTAGAAGTAGATCTATGAATAGGAGATGTTGTGAGAGCACCTACAGGACCTAAATCATCGATAGGTTCTCCAAGAACATTAAAAATTCTCTCGAGAGTAGTTTCACCAACTAGAACAATCAATTTTACATCAACACCAATGGTGATTCTGAGTTGAATTAGCTGGTTAAGCAGTTCTGGTGCCATCAAGAGATCACATTTTGGTATGTATAATCCCTTCATCCAGCATCATGGGCCTTGTGTTCCTTCATATTACCATGATCAAACTCATGTTTTTCATGCAATCCCCCCAATTACCTCTCTTAGTTTCCCTTCAATAATAAGGGAAGTAGAATTAGAGTTTGAGAAGCAGGTAATGGAAATTGATGGACTGGATGAGTAGTATGGATATCAACAAGAGCTTATGTATAAAGAGGAGTGTTTGTTCAGGCAAGCTCAGGCCTTACAATCCATGGAGGAAGAGGTAGAAAAATGGAGGAATCCATTCATTCAAGGTAGTCAGCCTTGTGTTCCCCCTCCTATTCTAAATAAATCCCCCTCTTGTGCACCAAATCCTTTCTATTAGATGGCACTTACTCATTCTAGCTCATCCAATGCATCAATCGATCCTGCTCTTAATCCTATGTGCCTAGCTTTCCAGCATGCCTCTCTTTAGATAGATCTTCTTGTACATGAGTAGACCCTCCCAAATCTTCCCCAACCTCCTCAAGTCTTTTAACATGATCTCCAAATTCCAAGTTGGAAGAAGGAAAGTCATGAACCAGCCCAGGACCTTGGAGAGGATAAAGTTACTCCCTGTTCACAAGGGGAAGGTTCCAATCCCAAGATCATGAGCTAGAAGCAAATAGTAGAATCATGGGGTAGGAAGGAAGAGGAGGAGAAAGTTTTTGCTAAAAACCTTGAAGAAGATGAGGCTACTCTTGATCATGATGATGATTTTGACCTCCAAGAAAGGCTCTTCCAAGAAGACATAGCTAGAAGAATTATAGAGTTGGAATCCAGAGAGAGATTCCTCAACCAATGTGTGATGGATGGTTCTGACCCAATAGCACATTCCATGTCTAAACACACCCCACCTACACACCTCCAAGAGAGATATCAAGCCACACTTGATATAGATGAAGTGCTAGCCAAATGGAAGGAGGAGAATCATTTGATTCTAGCTCAAGGACTGCCTCCTCTTCCATATGGTTTTTCCACTTCATCCCTTCTCAAGGAAGAACATATTTTGTAGGAGGTGAGTGAGGAAGAAAATATCCAATTTTTAGCTCTCCAAAAGTCTATCATGAGAAATAAAGAATAATAAATTATCATCGATGCTCATTCGAAATACATCATCAACAATGGAGAAGATGCAGGTCATGCATACATGTAGATGTTCTAGCAATACGAAGAGGAATGTAAGCATGGTGAGCTCTCTCCCCCCTTGTTTGATGAACTTCCTTATTACTTTAATGAGGAGGATGACTATGCTAAGGAGCTTCAGTTGGAGGAAGATCAGATGGATGTCTTTGAACAACTAGAGAATCTGATCCTTGAGCAGGAAAAGGAGAGGCTAGTCCTTGAGGAAAGCCTTGAAGAAGAGAGCCTTGAGCAAGAAGGTGATGTTCTGTGGGATGAGCAATTAGTTTGTGATTCCATTTTATACATCAAAATAGTCACCCTTCTTTAGGAAATCCTTGAGGGATCAGAGGATGAGTTTGATAGGGTCTTTAATGAAGTAGAAGGGAATGAGTCAAACCATGATGCATTACAGAGGGACTGTACAAATCAAGGAGCTTATGGTGATGAGCCAGCAGCCATTGATTTCTTGGTGAAATGCACCAACATGAAGAACCAACATTCAAAAAGCTTCCAAGAATAAGAAAATTATGTATATGTTGAAATCATGTTTAAATCTGATCCACTCAGATGTAAGCCAATCTAGGTGACAGGCAAGAAGAGCAGGTCACCAACTCTCCATTCCATTTAACCACTTGTCCAGCACCATAAGTTTCCTAGAAAGGGAGAGGACTTAAGAATTTTTCCATTTGATCCAAGAGGGAGGAAAATATACCTGGTTAGCTGTATATAGTAGTTTGCTTTTAGTTTCTTTTCCTATTTTCCCTAAGTGCAGTTTGCACAAGTAGTGTTTATAAGCCTTGTGTGTGTTTTCCCTTGTGTCTGGGGTAAAAAGCTCATAATTGATTCTTGGATCTATCAGGGCTATTGATAAATTTTTTCAATCTATGTTCTAACTCTGTGCCCAATGGACTTTAAGGCAATTGGTCTCTAAGCATAGCAAGCATGCTTCCCCTGGGAGTCACCAATTTGTTGACCATTTTGGTCCTGCAGGCCAAAATCAGTCCCCCCTTTTTTCCCCTACTATTCTGAGCTAGTACATTTTTAATTTTTCACAAGTCTTGGAAATTTCTCTAGACTCTACAAATTTTTATGGACTTTACAAGTTTTCTACAGACTCTGTAGGTCCATTTCTACAGACTCTGCAGGTTTTCTATAGACTCTGCAGGTCCATTTCTATGGACTCTGTAGGAGAAATTTCTACGGACTCTGCAAAGAAGTTTTCTAAGGACTCTACAAGTAGAGATGATTTCCCTACACTTAGGTGCAAAATGGACCATTTCAAGTTCCCTTGTGGAGGGCAGTTTTAGACTCAAGAGCCCTTGTGGAGGGCAAGGAACATTTACAAAGAGGCCACAGAGAAAAGCCAAAAAAGTAAGTTTTATTCAAAATTTTGTTTAAGGCAAAGGAAATACCCTTCAGAAGGGTCATTTCCAATTTTCCCAAAGGGAAATTAAAGAAGCAAAGGAAGAAATCCTTCAGACTTTTTGTCTGAAGGGATTCCTTCAGACAAAAAGTCTAAAGGAATTTGAAAGGTACAAAAAAAAGACTAAGGAAAAGGGGAGAATAATTTCTTCAAAATTTTTGTTTGGAGGAATTCCTTCAAACAAAAAGTCTAAATAAATTCAAGAAAGCCATGAGCCAAAAAGCCTAGGAAAAAATCCAAAGAAGCAAACAAGGCAATTCTTGCAAACTTTTTGTCTATGGGAAAGTGTCCGCAGAAAAAAGTCCACGAGAAAAGCTTCCAAAAAAAATAGGCTGCCAAAGGACCCCGAATGGCAGGTGCCCTTGCAGGGGACTCTCGGCCAAAACAAAGGGCACTTCTCCATAAGCCAAAGGGTCACCTTCCCTTTGGGAAGGTTTAAAACAATAAGTCCAAAGGAAAGGGAGTGACAGAAAAGGCTGAATCAAGAGAAAGTTTAAGAAATTCGAAGGGGTGATAGGCCCAAAGACATTAAAGTTAAGCACAATGAACTAGCCATTAGAAGTTCAAACATAGTGACAGGTGCACAAATGTCAATTTCAAGGCTCATGAAATCGTTGTTGATTTTGAAAAGCAAAATGGAAGAGCCCAAGGAACTCAGCGACCTGCTAAGAAGATAGCCTCAAGGGCTAAAGGAGCCAGAAAGAGACAAAACCAGGAAAAGACAAAGTGTAGAAATAGAAAAATGGTCCAGGTTTCAAAGGGAAAGGAGTTACTCTAGTGGTTGGAATAGTGACTACCAAATGGTCATCAAACAGTGCAAACAGTAAGCAGTGTGGCCTATTTTCTCCATTTTGCATTTATAAGTAGAAAATTGCATGAAAATTTGGAAGGAGTAGTCTTGTCTATAGAAAAGAGGCACAGCCTATGATTTCACATCACTGTTTGAAAGCCAAAGTCAATATTGGTGATTATACAGCATGGTTCTAGCAGGCCTCTTCTAGAAGAATGACATCAGCAACAGTGACTTCCTCTTCTTGATGCTCACAAACACACATGGGCTAGCTTGTCAAGAGCACCAAAGTCTTTTCAAAAGGAGTGCCAAGTTCTCTTCTCCTCTTTCTATATATTGTAAACTTCTCATTTTTATAAGGATCCATCTCTTAGCCCATAAGGCAAAGCTCTACCCAAAAATCTCTTGGGCTTATAAGGCAGGACTCTGCAAAATTTTACCTTGAATCAAGACTTAGCATTTTTACCTCCATCTAGACTTGCACTCATGAATATGTCTATGTTTTATTTTGTATTAAGTCATTTTATTTTATGCTTTTCATAGAATGATTCCAGCATGTTTGGTGCATTGTGAAGTTTCTTCTTCTACAGGTCTGCCAGAAGTGTCTACAATAGGAATATAGGCACATGTGAATAGGCTACCAAAGTGTGTCTCAGAACACCTTTGATAGTTCTTCCTCCCTGTATCTCTATGGTCCCCTAACTCACTAATACAAAAGGGTCTCCCACATTAGTTAGCTTCTTCTTGGTGAAAAGTGTATGTTCGGGCTGAGTGGGTCATCTATTTTGGTGTATCATCTTTTTAGTTTAGGTTTAGGTTCTATTTTTAGCATCCTTCTCCCTTTTCATCCCCCCCTTTTTCCATTTATTTGTTAGGAGTAGGAAATATAGGGCCTAAAAGATACATCAGAGGGAGCTATCCCTTATCTAGAGACTCTCCCCTCCAGCTTCGCCGGTCCCACAGGTGAGAGGGGAGTTTCCATTTTGACGTGTGGAAGGCAGGAGCCCAGCCTCCTACCCAGGGTGCAATCCACTATGTCAACATTAACCAATGGAGGAAGACTCAGTGCTATTGACACTCTTTGGGCCCCAAACCTCCTTGGTTAGAGGAATTTCAATGGAAATATATTATATTAGGGGTGTAATTTAAGTTTCTTGTCATTCATTTTGCCTTTTATGATTATCCCTCTAATTTATGGTCTTATGTGGTGTAGAGAGTTATAAAAAAATCTCCTTTTAAATTACCAAGCCTCTTTCTCTTGTAGGAATATTTTAAATTTGTGCTAAAGTTTTGGTAGATACTCATGTGTATTATTCCTCTTGTTGGGCCCCTTTTACTACTACTTACATCAAATTAGAAAAAATTATAAGAGATCTGTTATGGCCTAATTCTGAGGGTCATAAGGGATTCCATAGAGTCACTTAGAACATTTTCTACCAACCCAAGGAAGCTACGGGACTATGTCTCTTATATATTAAAATTCAAGGCCCTGGTCTTGGTGTCAAATGGATTATCATAGGTCTTACTAGGGATGAATCCTAGAAGATATTTAATTCCATTGTATCTCTTAGGGACTCCCATGTGGTAAAAAGGCTTGGAAAGGCCTAGGGATTCATTCCATACTCATAACCCCAGTGCCTATTATAATTAATGGATATTTTATGATTCAAAGTATATGGAAAGCTTGGGAAAAGCTTAAGCCTCACCTTAATTAGGTAGGTGAGGGTTTTAGGAAGGCCTCTCCATTAACTCCCAATCCCTTTGGTGGTCACCTTGCATAAATTTTCACAATGTTCTCTTTGCCTTAGTCCCCTAGGCTAAAGGGTTATAGATCTTAAGAAAAGGTGTGAAGGTTATCAGTGATATTTTTTGCAAGGAAAGTAGGATTTGGCTCACTTGGAAACAACTTTAGAATAAATTTCATTTAATTAATTCAAATGTAGAGGCTATCACATAGATTTAAGGCTCCATAATTGATGACTGTTTTAATAAAATAGGAATCAATTCCCTTATTCCTTTATGGAAAGATTGGTATTAGACTATGTCTACCCCTTTACTTAATACTCTCCTTGGTTGGGGTATCATTTACTTTCTCTATAGCATATTCTAGATGATATGATTAATCTCAGATGGAATATCCATTTTAGTCATGGGATTTGGGCTTGATGCTTTATAATTGTGTGGTATGCTTCTATTGAGCCTAAAAAAGCTCATTACTTAAGGTGTCTTCTCTATCAGGGCCTACCTATAGGATATTGTCTCAAGCATCTAGGAGTGTCAAACCCCATCTGCCTAGCTTGCTAGAAACTATAGAATATTAAGGACCTTTTTTTGTTTTACGCTCATGCACATTCTATGTGGTGATGGATACATTCCCTTTTCCATCCCTTTTGACTTTAATTATTCATATGGAAGATGTCTCTTTTGGGGTACTAGGCTTTGTTTCCTCAAAAATATAATCATTTTGGTAGATCTTTCGATCTAACATTTTGTTTCAAATATATAAAGTTATAAACTATGTTTGCTTTAATCATAAAGAATTGGAATGTAATTTTTATATTACTAACAAAATCACTATTATATCTAATGTTACTCTTCATATTCAAATCCAAATAGATAAGGTCCATATATAACTCAACCACCTCTAGTATTTTCTCAATCACTAGGGAAATGCTTCATGCATGGTAAGCCATGAACCTCCCGAACCCCCATAGCATCTTTCACCTTCCCAAGTATGAGGGCATGGGCCATGTTGGTAGTGGTCCATAACCAGATGTAAGATCCACTCTCCATGATGGTCACCACCTCAATGGTATTTTCCTCATTGTGGTGTCTTGAGTGGCTCATATAGATATGGAGGTGATGGTAGGTGCTAGGGATCTCCTTCCACACCCCAATATGGTGACATCAAAGGTTGGGGTCTTCCTCCCCAAGGTAAGTTCATACACTCATTTTGGGTAATTTCCCTTGAAATAAATTAATATAAACATTAGAATCTCAGTAAAACACTAGTTGGGAGTCCTTACATGTAGACAAGGATCCTCCTACCCTAGGAGGATGGGGTAGTAAGCCTCAGGACCCACTATCTCCTTTGCCTCCCCCAGTGTCCATATTTATTACAGCTACTTATTTGTCCTCTTTATTATTATTTTTACCTTGATCTCTATGCTTTTCTATCAAACTATTGATGTGATGTATTTTTTTGTTTGGTCATCTTTTACCACTTTTATGACTTGTCCCAAGGTGTTTTTACCATCGATGTGGTTATGCTTGTGGGGTGTGATTTTTCCACCCATTTTTTTGAATATTAGCATTGTAACATATCTTGTTTAATTAACATATAGACACTTTTCAATCAAAAAAATTAATTTAAGGAGAAAGGTTTCAAAAATAGAGGAAGAGGGAGGGATTCAAATAATCCTTGACAATTTGAAAAGGCATTATATGATAAGAGGGAAGGAAAGTCATGTGCCCCCTAATATATGTGTAAATGATTCATAGAAATGTAGCTTGAATGATCAATATATATTATAATGTACATGATACTCATAGATAAGATAAATATATGACTATTTAAGTGCAATGAAATGTATAGCATGATAAGAGTGTAATAATGAGAAAAAATGATCATTGAAAAGTATTTATAATGTATTTGCTTTTTATTATTTAAATTAGTTTGAAAATGAAGGGCTAAGTGCCCAAATTATAAATAAATCCAAGAGATATAAGAATGCATGGATAATGGATGGGAAAATTAATAGGGAAAAAAAATTATAAAAAATCTATATACAATGGGAAGTATGTAGATGAATAATCAATAGATTCAGCCTAGCTAGTAGATTGAGAGGAAGTAATATGTTTTGTCCAACCAACGATTTCATCAAGAGGATGCACACATCTATACCCAACTACATTGTATGAAGGAATGATTTATTTTATAAAATAAGTACCAATTGTATATGCCTATAAATTTGAATTATGATCATATACTATATTATAACCCTCTAAATCATTGCTCATATGTTTATGTAAAATTGTCTCATCATGTGCCATAAGAGAAAATTCAACAACCTATACCTATAATGAATTTATTTGAATAACATGTGGTGCCTTGGGATATGGATACCTCTTTTTATGTGATATTCTTTATTTAGGATAATGTACCATGCTCTTTTAGACTAAATGAATATGGTCATCTTTAACTGTATCATGCTCATTATTATATGGAGAAATTGATTTTGTAATATGATCATGCTTATAAGTAGATGGATAAATTGATTCTATAATATGCTCATTCTCATGAATAGATGGAGAAAAGACTTTTGTAATAGGCTCATGCTTTAGAATATGTAAATCATGCTCTTTAAGAGTTCTATAAAAAATTTCATTACCATGTTATTCAATGATTGTAAATTAAAAAGGTCTAGAAAGAACCTATAGTTGAATAGGGACAAAATTGAATAAAATCTAAATGTTTCTATGATATTTTTAGTGTTGACAAGATAATGAGGGATCTCTTATATATCATGTGTTATCAAAATGGTGAATAGGCCAATAAAGGTAAAGATGTCAAGAATAAACATTTTTAAACACTTAATGATTAATTTTATCCCCTCCCCCCTTATTCTATTGATTCAACAAAATGAAATTACTAGAGTAAATGTGAATCTAATTGTGCATGCATACTTTATATTTAGATGAAAATCTTTATTGTGCAAGATACGTTAATGTAAACCCTATAATAATGCCACTAAAAGTATTTATTATCCATATTTTAAGATTGAAAATCTAAATTTTGAATTTTTTCAAAGAAAGAAATGAAATTATACACCTAAAAGAGTATGTAATATAATTACCTTGTAACTTATAATTATATAAGTGATTTCTCCCTTATTGAGGAATTTGGATAAAACTTGAACCTATGGTGAGTTTAGAGTGACCAATTATCAATTTAAAAACCTTTGAATGCTCTTGAGTTAGAAATATTATATGCTCCAACTCTCATTTAAATGTGTAGAGTACTCTATAAAATAATTGAAGGGGTGTAACAACCAACTATGGCTCATTACATCTTGTAAAAGTGATACCATAGGCATTGAGTGTGACTATACAACAATGTGGCACATTTGAAATAATAAGATAAATCATACTATTACAAATGGATCTATAATCTATTTGAAACTTTGAAACATTTTAACTTGAGAAAATTTGAAACTTTGTGACTCTTGAAACTTTTTGAATTTGTGAACTTTGAAATTGCCATGTAATAACTTAAACATAAATGAGTCTCAAGCCCCCTATATATTATTGAATTTTATTTGAATTAACTATTGAAACCTATAACTACTTAACTTGTAATTTTAGGAATGAGTGTGCGTGCATGTCACATGCCCCCATAATCTAAAAATTTTGAATCATGTTGTAATTTTTGAAACTATATAGTGCCATAAATCTAAAATTTTACTTATGAAGACTTGAATTCTCAAGACAAGCCCAATTTGATTCCCCCCATTTGATATGAGATGCATCACCTGCAAGTCACTTAGCTCAAAATCAGAGATATGTAATATGTAAAAGATGTAAGCATGTAATAGCACTTAAATTTTTGAATGTATTTGTATCATAGTTTTGAATATATCATTAAATTTTCATATTATCATGTATTATAAATATGTATCATTAAAGCATATAAATATTATGTGCATGATATGCTTCGTGTCACTAAATTAATAGATTATATAGTTAATGCATGATATAAATCATGGCACCATAGTAACATCTAATGATCATATAATGTCACACATAAGACCCAAAAGCCACAAACAAGAGACATTGAATATCACATGAGTACACAAGACTAGGCTCCACATGTAAATGGCATGATAATATTCCATGAAAGAAAGAATTTTAACATACAAGGCTAGGGGCCACTCATAATAAGCAAGCAAATTATAACCTATCATGGAGTAAAGTAAGAAAATAAGCATAAAACAAATGAATTATTTTGTTTGAAGCATATGAATCCATGTAATTATTATATAATAGCATTTTCATGTCACACATGTAAAGTATGAGTGAGTATCAAAATCATTTGTATGATACATAACTCAACATGGTAGAAAGGTTGTGGATAAATACATATTAATTAGTTCATGATTAACAAAGAGATGCCCCCAACTTAGTAAGGTTTTTGGGTAATGAGAGAAGTCCAACATCAAAACCATGTAAATTTATGTACTATATCATACTCAAATGCCTCATGAAAATCAATTTGTATTTGAAAAATTGAAATATGTTCTCTATGTAAAATAGAGTAAATAACATGTGAAAATAAATAAGCTAGAAATAATTGAAGAATGTTTCTTAGGTCCTGATTTGGTTTTTATGTTTTTTTTATTTTGTTTTTTTTTAATTTTTTGCATGTTTTTTTGAATTTTTTCCATACTTGATTTTTTTTTAATTTTTAAAATATTGGAATTGAATTTTTTTAAAAGGAGTAAGGTTTCAAAAAATAGAGAAAGAGGGAGGGATTAGAACAATCCTAATCAATGTGGAAAAGCATTATATAATAAGAGGGGAGACAATTCATGTTCCCCCTAATGTATGTGTAAATGAGTCATATCAATGTAGCTTTAATAATTAAGATATATAATAATGTACATGATCCTCATGGATAAGAGAAATATATGACTATGTAAGTGCAAAGAAAGGTATGACATGATAAGTATATAATAATGATCATTGAAAAGTATTTGTAATGAATTTGCTTTGTATTTTTTCAATTGTTATTAAAATGAATGGGTAAATTTCCCAAAGTATAAATAAATCCAAGGTCTATAATAATGCTTGGATAAGGGATAGAATAATTAGAAAGAAAACAAAATCATAAGAAAATATGTACAAACGTAAGTATGTAGATGACTAAGCAACAAATTCAGCCCAACTAATATATTGGGAGGAAGTAAAAGATTTTTTCCAACTAATTATTTCATCAATAGGATTCACATATTGTTGGACCAATTCTTCATTAGTCAAAATACCAAACTATACTTATCATGGACTCTTTACCTTCATTGCAATAGCAAAAAACATCTTCAGGTTAACAAAACATAGGCTTATACCAATTGGGCCACATAATAGTAATTAAGCCTTGTGATAAGATAATATGACTTTATTAAATAAAATATGTGTCTCATATATGCATTAATATTGAATTTTAAGGTATTTAGTGGTATTTATATTGCAACATTGTAATAGAGTAGATATAGCATAGAGAAGAGTATAAGTATATTAGTGAAGAGTAATAAAGAGGTTACAAAGTAGAGTAACATTTGTAATACCATACAATGGTATAGTATAAATATATCTAATAACCGTATATTTGGTATTTATTATATTCATATAAATAAAGAGAAGTTAGAGTAGGAATTACTATGTATTATGTATTAAAAATTGTGAATCAGCACACCTACTTATTTTTAATGAATGCATAAGATAATTATCTAACAAATATTAATCTTTTCATCACATAAGTATTAACTTAATTTATCTTAAATAAAACAAAAACCATATATATCAATAACATTATGTTTCTATGCAAAATTGCTTTCTACATTCAAAGAAGAAATAAGAAACTAAAAGAAATGGTCAAGGCTAGAAGATACCTGATAAAGTCGTGCGCACCGAAATCAGACGTTGGAAGATTCTCCTCTTTGGCTGTGGAGGAATGACACCTGCGAAGAAAAGAGGCTGAAACACGGAAAAACGTTAGTCAAAGGATATGGTGGGCTATCAGGCGAACGCCCGATCCCAAAAGTACGAAGACTTCCTAGAAGGATATCAACCCACTGATAAAAAAGCAGAATATTAGACTAAAGTAGATAAAATGGAAGATAAAATGATAGAAATAAAGAACAGAAAATAAAATGCGTACCTGATAATGAAGTAAAATGTTTTGTGTAGTCACCGATGTCGGTCTCTGTGGTGCCGGTGTCGGTTAGGGAAAGTGCCGACGTCAGTTAAAGTGCCGGCGTCGGTCGGGGTAATGACCGGCGTCGGTCGGGGCAAGTTCTGGACAGAGTGTGGATGAATTACAGAAGGTCTGACAGAGTTGGGATAGGGTCTGGTTAAGTTCAGGACAGGGTCTGGACAGGGTCGGGACAAGGTCTAATCAAGGTAATGTCGAGTCTGGACAGGGTCTGGGGGTTTTGGTCGAGTCTGGATGGAGTTATAGACTGGGATGGTGGGCAGAGATGTAAGGAAGGGACTCAGGGCTCAGGTCTACAGTCTAAAGATTTGAGATGATAGAAATAGAAACAATAAACAAATAATAACCAGAAAGAAATAAAACAAATAGAGTAAATACTTACCTGCTAGAAGACATGATAAAAGCCATGATTGAAGTTGTTGAAGCATTACCGTAAGTTGATCGAAGCGAATGCAGATTGGTTGAATGCTGGAGTTGATTGATCACCAAAGTTTTTTGAATATTTGAGTTCGGGGGTCGATTGATTGATTGATTAATTGATCCAGCCTTTGGGATTGATCGGCAGACGCTGATGAAGGCGAGGGATGGTTCGAGAGACGGTTCGATAATTGTTCAGAAAATTGATTGGGAACCGAATGATAACTGATAACGGATAACGGTAAGGTGACCGACATCGACAACATTGGCTGGGTAACGACCGTCGTCGGCAGATGCACAATGGGGATAGAGTCTAGCTTTAGCTCTGCGCTCATTGTTACATGCTGCCAAGGTCAAGGCTAATGGAAAAAGTGATCGACAAGGGTTGAATAGGCAAAGAAGAATAAGACGGGGAATGACCAGGGGAGTCGACACGATTTTGGTGTCTACATTTGCCCCTTTTTGTCTTGTTGGTTGTTCTGGATGAACTGCAAGACAAAAATAGGAGTGATTGCCCCAGGTGTGGGATAAGGTTGATTTCATCTTGTTGGTTGTTCGAATGAACTGCAAGACAAAAATAAGAAGTGGATTGCCCTGATTATGGATGAGGTATTCCCCCTCAAAGCAGGAGTCGAGGGAAGGGAACTGGGAATCGGGTGCTAATTTGACAAAGAGTGGATGAAAAAGGGGTGAGGGTGAACGCTGCAAAAGGCGTGATTGCGCACATACCACTACATGAGATGGTCAGATCAAAAAGTGTTGCAGGTCAAGGGTTGAGGAGTGCCAAAATTGAAATAACTGGGCCCCAGCATTTAGTCATCTGCTGATCGGATTACTCAATCTAAGCTGAAGCTCTAAATGGGTCATCACGTTCTAGGTATCCTGGGCTCAGGAAGTACTCCTAGAAACACGAAAAAGTCACAAGTAGTGTGGATCAACCGGCTTGCGATCCTATACTTGTGAGGGTCCAAAAAGGTCTGTGCACAATTCTGCTAACCAGTCATGAGGTAGCATACAAGCAAAAACAACCAAGGCAACAATGTCTTGGAAGTGGTCGAGGTCGGAGGAGATAGGCATGATCTCCAATGGTCATTGGTCAAGGGGATGGATGGATGAAAGGATGTGGCCGAGCTAACCCCAGAAGACAGTCGTGTCATCTGAGTGCTGCCTACATAGCCCCGGTCATAGGGCTTTAGGCCAATGTAGTTCAGACAAAGGGTCCGAGTAGTTGACAGGTGGTTAAAATGGTTGATAGATTGGTCGTGGTTATGACGAAATGATGAGGAGAAGAGATGTTGCAGCCTTTTCCAAATGGTGTATTCTGCAACATTGGTTGAGAGGTCTTTCATCCCGAGCAATATTCCATATTCATGATGGATGTATGCTAAAAATGAATTGAGGTCTATTTATGCTTCAGCAAGTATTAGTTTATGCAGAACATAAATTGCGATGGGTCGATAGTTTCCATGTGTATTGGTGTCCATAGAAACTAGAGTGAATAGGTTATGGGAGTGGTCTGAAAAGAAAGTTGAGTTGATTGACAAGTGATGAAGGTGAATGTGACTAAAGTGCAGAAGAAGTGAAAAGCATATTGCTCTTTCATTGACAAGGACCAAAAAGATAGCGTAGATAGGGGTTATGAGAATCAAGAGCCCCATTCATGCGTGGCTTCGTTGACCATAGTTATGTTAGAGCGGTAATCGAATCACTTTGACATTAAAGTGAGCTCGAAGTCCCTTGAGCAGGTGATAGGAGGAGGAAAGAGGGTAACCCATTTTAAGAGCAGAGATAACTATGCCCCTTTTTATAGGAGACCCTGAGACAACTATAAGTCAAGTCCATGACTCTTTCATTTTTTATTTTTATTTTTTTTGGGGCAGACTGATTGATGTGGGAAGCCTGCATAGAGATGTCATTTGCTTAGTGGTCAGTTGTGAAGTTGATCAATGCGGGAAGCTTCTAAAATAGTGTTGTTTATTGCCAAATTAGTCATAGCCATCCTTCAAGGGAGTGGTCTAGATTTTTGTTTAATATAAAGGTTTTTGAATAGCTGTCCTTCGAGGGAGCAGTCTATTAATTACAGCAATGATAGTATAGTTGTCCTTTGAGGGAGCAGTCTACTTTTTGATTTTGATATTGATATAGTGACCATGGATATTGTGACATCTTGATTTATTTTTATAGAAATATGAGTCATGGACAAGATTATAGAAGGTCAAGGGCTCCCTTTTATGAGGACAAAAGCATCCATATAGCATAAAAGGGTTATAGGAATTGTTAAGAGGAATAGGGTTGAAAGGAAGTAGGATTAAGAGGATGGGGATTGCTCAAGGGATGAGCTCAAGTTAAGTGTCAAGTGGACGAGTACTCGACTAGTAGTAGAACGGTCGCAGATGCAACGCATTAAGAGGCTCAGGTTCTGGGCGTCCACAAGAGAAGACAGACAGTAAGTCCCTGATCCATACTTGTGCATGATAATAAAAGGTCTGAGCTAATTAGGAGCAAACTTGCCTTGTTTACTGCACTCCATATTGGTCATGTGTTGATTGATGAGTGGATATGAAGTTGACTGATATGGTCGTTGATTGATTGAGACTGGTTGAATGTGTGGATAAAAAGGTTGGTCAATGTTTGGTTGAGATTTGGTCATTTGATAGTTGGTCAATGGTTGGTCGAGGGTTGATTGGTTGGTATTTGGTCTTTGGTTGGGTCGAATGTTTGGTTGAGGTCGGGTTAAATGTTTGGTTGTTAGTCTGGTTGAGGTTAAGTTGAAAGAGTGATTGATATGTGGTCGAGACTGTGTTGAAAAATTGGTCGAGGTTTGGATGAAGGTTGAATTCCCCCAGCGGCTAGGGAGAATGTTTGATGGATTGGTTAAGGTTGGTTGAGGTTTAGTGGTCAAATGGACTGTGTTGATGTCGAATAAGGGGGTTAAAGGCGACAAAGGAACCAGAACCTAGCGTGGAGATCCTGATTTAGGTGATGAGGTTGGAGAGGCATGAGTTGGTGTTGATGATTTGTCGGAGGGATGGTCTAGAGGATCCTTGATGAGAAGGGAATCCTTTCTCTGGTATTGACGAATGATAGCTTTAAGAGCGCAACAACGCTCAGTGTCACGTCTCGGAGTCTGATGATAGTGACAGTATTTAGAGTTGTCGAACCAAGAGGGTCTTGATCTGAGAGTTGATGAGAGGGGCGATGTTGAAGGCTTGATAACGTGGTCAAGAAGAGAGGTGTCATTCCCCAGACATTGGCGAATGGCGACCTTGAGGGCACAATAATGTTCTGTGTCGTGTCCAGGCATGCGATGATACGCACAAATATGAGTGTCATCGAACCAAGGTGGTTTAGGTCTGAGAGATTGACATGGTCTAAGAGGTGGGAGGTTGAGGCGAGATGACTGCAACAAGTTTCGTAACAGCAAGGTATAAGAACCTGCTAACGGGTCTGGATATTTTATTGCAGTGAGGATTGATGACGTTGGTTTGAGAGGCATAAGAGACGTTGGTCGATGATTTAGAGAAGATATATGTTTGATAGGTTGATAGAGTAATGGAGGCGACGTGCCTCTGTGAAGGATGGGAGTAGGAAGCACTCTAATTAAAGTGGATGGATGTGGGCCTAGGATTGAAGGTAATGACGAAGGTGGGGGAGGAGTCCTCCGGTGTGGTCTAGTGGTCTTCGTGGGTTTGAGTCGAGGGCCATTATTGTGCGAGGTGAGGTTAGATACAGTTTTGGATTTAGATGTGGACGGAGGTGAGTGAGATATAACAATCTCAGGCAAAGGGCAAGAGGAAACCGTGACTGGGTCTTTCTCAATCGAAATGGGCAAAGAGACTGGTTCTTCTCTTGGTGGAGAAGAAATAGGAGAGTGTGGCTCCTCAAGTAGGTAGATGGCAGGGATGATCATGCCTTCTATGTGTGCTTGAGGAGTGGGCGAGGTAAGGTCTTTGGATGAAGGTAGGGCTAATGGCGTAGGTGTGGTCAAGGCATCCTCCAGTATGAGAGAGGTCGATGGAGGACTAATAGGAGAAGAGGGTCCTTCATCCTGTGAAGAAGGTTGGTAGGGACAAGAGGTAAGATAGTGTTGACAGTGTGTATATCATGGTCTTGAGGGTCATTGATCATGGTTTGGACGTTGTCTTGAGTAGGGGGGTGATTAGGAAAAGGTTGTTTGAAGATGTCAAGGTTTTGGTTGGGCGGTGCGTTCAGGTTATCCAAGATAAGATCGCCCTTGTCTAGCATGTCCTAGATGAAGTTTTTAAAAGTTTGACAGTGATCCGTATCATGGCCTTTGACATGATGATAGTTACAAAAGTGGTTCTCCCTGTACCATGCAGGGATAGGTGTTAAGGGGTCGAATTGATGTGGTCAGATTGAAGGGAGATTGAGGACCCCCTGCTTGATGAGTTTATCCAAGACAGAGGCATATGACTCTCCAATTGGAGTGAATTGACGCTGTATGGATTGACGTTGAAAATGTTTATTGATGTAGTCTAATGTTGAAGATGCTGGTCAGTTAGTTATTATTGAAGATGATGATCTAAAGATGACAGTGTTTGCCGACCCCTTAGATTGAGAGTGGGCAGAAGAAGGTCTGGAAGAAGAATGGTCATTGGTTGTTGTGTTAGTGTTACACAATTTGACCTTATCTTCTTCAATAGCACAGAGTTTAAGCTTTCGGGCCATGGTGAAGGCCTCATCGAAAGTGTGGAATGTTTAAACCCGCAAGGTGGATGAGATGTGACTGACACACACTCAAGAAAAGAGCTCAATGAGCTCGGGTTGAGGCAAGGAGAAGGAGAGCTGGTTAATCAAGCCTCTCCAATGGGCGACAAAATCAACTACTGATTCGTTGTAAAATTGCCTAATGGAGTAAAGGTCTATGATCGAGACTTGTTTAGTGATATTGATTGAGAAATGGTCAACGAATAATTGAGCGAGTTGAATGAATGAAAAGATAGAATGTCTGGCAAGGGAGCTATACCAGTCAAGGGCAGGGCCAGAAAGAGACATAGGGAACATGCGTAAAAGTAACGCATCATCGTGGGCAATAAGATAGCAAGCATGTCTGAATGCCCATAGATGTTGTTGTGGGTCTTCCTTACTCTGAAAGCGAGTAAATTTAGGAAGCATCCAATGGTTGGGGTATGGTCAGATAGGGACAGAAGGATGAATGGGCTCATTGTAAATCTGGTCATATGAAGAGACATTATTTGAACCAGAGATAGAAGCTTCGAGACTGGACATTTTATCCATCAGCATCTTGATGACGTCTGCTGACGGATTGGTGGACAGAGCGCCCCCTAGGTTATAAGGTGCTTGAAAGAGGCTAGAGGAGGTATACGACATAGTCAGTTGTACCAGTAAGGGCGCAACATACGGATGACTAGTCGCAGGGGCAGAAGTAGAGGCTAAGGGTGGTTGCATCATGAAGGTCGAAGGTATAAGTTGACTAGGCACTGCCAAAGGTGGTTGAATAGCAGGACTGGTAGAAGGATAGGTTGGCACTCCTACATTTGTGGGTGCAAGAGTGTAAGGGGTCGAGACAATCAAGTTTTGATACGATGTAGAACTTGGTTGAATTGCAGGTGATTGAGGGGGTAACGAAACCCCAATGGAGGTCGGTCTAAAAATAGACGAAGAGGCCAAACTTTCCGTATTGGCCATGGTTGAGTTAACGGTTGAGGCGAAAGGCTGAGTCAAAGAGGGTTGGATGACAAATGGTGTCGATGTCGTCGCCATGTCACCCGAAAGGTCTCGCGTTGGGTTTCTCGTGAGATAGTTATGGAGGGCTGCGGTATTGAGGTCCAAAAATCTTTTGAAATCTTGGTCCCCTTCAGCGATGATGGAAATTTTAGTCGAGGACGGGGTCGGGGTCGGTCCTGTAGGAGTTCTTTCAGTCTCTGAGTGGAACTCCATGATAGGACGGGTTAGGGACAAGGTAGACGAAGTCGGTTGATGGCTAGAGTGGTCAAAAAGGGGCTTGGTTTGACTGCATGTCAAAACCATACAAGGCAAGAGAGAACGTCCTCACACACTCAAACAAGCAGATAAGAACTAAAAAGATGAAGACACAAGCAGATCCTAAAACCCTAAAAGTAAAAATTTTTTTAGGATTATAGTGGCTTATGCCTTAGAATGTGTGTAGAGGAAGATTGGCTTTGAGTCGGGTCTTAGAAGAAGTCTATGAATGGTTTCGGGTTAGTTATGGTGCTCAAGAAGTCTGTGTTAGGGTCCATACGAGGCCTGGTGCTAAGGAGCAAGCTCCCCTCACTTCACGAGTCCAGTGGTAAGTTGGGCCCGCTTAGCCAAAATATACTTCACCTAGAGATTATCCTCCGCCAGAGAATGGAGTGGGCTTTCCCCTTGGTGATGAAATCTAAGTAGGATCACCGGGACGGGTAAGGTATCCGCTGGGGGATGAAATCCCAGTCGGGCCTTGTCTTAGGTAAGTTAAAATGTTTGTTTTGTGCAGGTGGTTTGGTCGTGTAACATCAAGTGATCTAGATTTATTCAATATGCGGTTTAATTACTATGTGTGGTCTAAGAGATGCAAGCAAACAGAAATGAATGCAAAGTGTTTTAATGTCCAAGTTGAAATGTTTGTTCGTATGAAGACGAATGGAGAAAGAGTCGAAGAATATGAGTTTTAGCTAGTCTAGAAGTGCAAGAAAGAAAAGAAAAGTTCGTTTTAGTCCTGCTTATGATGTCATTTAAGAAGAGATGAGAGGAGGTGAAAAGGAAGGAACCTAATGCACCTAAATGAACAAAAGAAAGAAAGAAAGAAAGAACCCAAGGAGGCCCTAGGGTCCCACCGGGCGTGCCAAAATGTTTCTATGCAAAATTGCTTTCTACATTCAAAGAAGAAATAAGAAACTAAAAGAAATGGTCAAGGCTAGAAGATACCTGATAAAGTCGTGCGCACTAAAATCAGATGTTGGAAGATTCTCCTCTTTGGCTGTGGAGGAATGACACCTGCGAAGAAAAGAGGTTGAAACACGGAAAAACGTTAGTCAAAGGATATGGTGGGCTATCAGGCGAATGCTCGATCTCGAAAGTATGAAGACTTCCTAGAAGGATATCAACCCACTGATAAAAAAGCAAAATATTAGACTAAAGTAGATAAAATGGAAGATAAAATGACAGAAATAAAGAACAAAAAATAAAATGCATACCTGATAATGAAGTAAAATGTTCTGTGCAGTCACCGATGTCGGTCTCTGTGGTGCCGGCGTCGGTTAGGGAAAGTGCCGACGTCGGTTAAAGTGTCGGCATCGGTCGGGGTAGTGATCAGCGTCAGTTGGGGAAAGTTCTAGACAGAGTGTGGATGAATTACAGAAGGTCTGACAGAGTTGGGATAGGGTCTGGTTAAGGTCGGGACAGGGTCTGGACAGGGTCGAGACAAGGTCTAATCAAGGTAATGTCGAGTCTGGACATGGTCTGGGGGTTTTGGTCGAGTCTGGACGGAGTTATAGACTGGGATGGTGGGTAGAGATGTAAGGAAGGGACTCAGGGCTTAGGTCTACAGTCTGAAGATCCGAGATGATAGAAATAGAAACAACAAACAAATAATAACCAGAAAGAAATAAAACAAACAGAGTAAATACTTACCTGCTAGAAGACATGATAAAAGCCATGATTGAAGTTGTTGAAGCATTACCGTAAGTTGATCGAAGTGAATGTAGATTGGTTGAATGCTGGAGTTGATTGATCGCCAGAGTTTTTTGAATATTTGAGTTCAGGGGTCGATTGATTGATTGATTAGTTGATCCAGCCTTTGGGATTGATCGGCGGACGCTGATGAAGGCGAGGGACGGTTCGAGAGACGGTTTGATAACCGTTTGGAAAACCGATTGGGAACCAAATGATAACTGATAACAGATAATGGTAAGGTGACCGACGTCGGTAGGATTGCCGATGTCGGCCGATAAGTAACCGACGTCGGTGACATCGGCTGGGTAACGACCGTCGTCGGCAAATGCACAATGGGGATAGAGTCTAGCTTTAGCTTTGTGCTCATTGTTACATGCTGCCAAGGTTAAGGCTAATGGAAAAAGTGATCGATAAGGGTTGAATAGGCGAAGAAGAATAAGACAGGGGATGACCAGGGGAGTCGACACGATTTCGGTGTCTACACATTATATTTTATGTCAACATTTGGTGGTGTCACACTAACTTTAGTTAACTAATGTCCAGGGGAAAGTATCCATTAGAGTTATAGAATCTAGTGTTAATAGAAATAGAAGAGTGGTGGAAATAAATATTTAAAAAAATCACCCTAAAACTAAAATAATATGTTAATCATTACATGTGCTAAAGTGATCTTTCTTTTGACTATAGGAAGAAGAATTATGGATCACATTCACACAAAGTTTATGGCACTGTATACTAAGGCAAACACAACATATAGAATGTTTTAGATGCCACATTAATAAACCTATAAAGTGGACTATGGAATATATTAAGTCACTCCAACACCTAGACACACCTTTAACTT